>OU342740.1:489105759-489300659 GCA_910589775.1 Avena eriantha
CTGGACTACGGGTCCATGTAGTAGCTAGATGGCTGGTTCTCCTCCTTTGTGCTTTCATGTCTAGATCTTGTGAGCTCCGTTCATGATTAAGATCATCTATTTGTAATTCTGCATGTTGTGTTTGTGGGGATCTGATGGATATTGAGATGCTATTTCAGATTGATTATTGATTCTATCATGTCTTTGTTATTAGTGATCTTGCATGCTTTCCATTGTTAGTAGCTATCTTGGCCAAGTAGATGCTAGCAACTCCAAGAGTTAGTATTTATGCTCGATAGTGGGTTCATGCCTCTGGTAATCTGAGGAAGTGACAGAAATCTCTAAGGTACTAGATGTGTTGTTGCTACTAGGGAGAAAACAATAATACTTTGTTCATAGAACAATCATATTGTTTACTTTACAGGCAATTCGTAAAGCAATAATATGTTGCTTGCAACTTAATAATGGAGGGGGTTCAGATGATAACCTGATGGCTCTGTGTATGGCACCCAGAAAAGTGCTGGTGCGGTGTTGATGTAGAGTTCGTTCGGAACCCCAAGAGGAAGGTCTGATGAGCACAGCAGCAAGTTTCCCTCAGTTATGAAACCAAGGTTTAATCGAACCAGTAGGAGCAAGGAAACACCCCAAAGGTGTTACTAGCTGAGCTTTGGCAGGGCGCACTACCGGTGCTAGTAGCAACGTGGAGACCTGCACAACACAACCACATAACTTTGTCCCCAACTTGCGATGAGGTTGTCAATCTCACCGTGTTTTACGGAAAACAAAGGAATAAACGTATCGAATGGAAAGAAGTAATAGTTTGCAGAAAGTAAACACAAATCAGTAAAAAGTTTATATATTGTATGTAAATGAAAAGGACCAGGATCCATAGTTCACTAGAGGTGGCTCTCCTTAGATAGATAACATGCTAGGTGAACAAATTACAGCAGGGCAATTGACAAACATCGAGAAAGCAATACATGCATATACTAATCATCTTAACTCCTTTGGAACTTGATTGGGCATTACAACATTATACATAGCCCGCCATCCAACTGCATCTATGACTAATAATCCACCTTCAGGTTATCATCCGAACCCCCTCCAGTATTAAGTTGCAAGCAACAGATTATTGTTTTACGAACTACGTGTAAAGTAAACAATACGATTGTTCTATGAACAAAGGATTTTTGTTTTCTCCTTAGTAGCAACAGCACATCTAGTACCCGATGACCCACAAGTATAGGGGGTGTATCGCAGTATTTTCGATAAGTAAGAGTGTCGAACCCAACGAGGAGCAGAAGGTGCTGGCTAGTGGTATGGATCAGGAATTCTCTGCAAATACTCAGCAAACGGATTTTTAGGGGTTTTTGATAAAGCATGTAAACAAAGTACATGTAAATAAAAGACAGTAGGAATGAATGCGGCAAGTGGCCCAATCCTTTATGCAGCAAAGGACAAGCCGGTTGTACTACTTAAGATGACCAAACATTGTCGAGGACACATGGGAAGACTGTCAAGTGCTTTCGCTTCATATAGTCGATTAATCTTCTTTAGCTTGCTAAGTGTTGTGTGGGTGAACTTGTGCTAATGTACCGCCCCATCCAATACTAATACATACTTGTGATTATACCCCTTGCAAACATCCGTAAGTACAAGAAAGTAATTAAGGTAGAAACCTAACCACAGCTTTAAACTCTAAGACCCTTACCTCCCTTGTGCAATGGTTTCCTAACGGGGGTTCAGGTTTCTGTCACTCCGGCAACCCCTACGATTAGTAGCCAAATACACAATGCATTCCCCTAGGCCCATATAGGTGAAGTGTCACGTAGTCGATGTTCACATGACACCACTAGAAGAAGTACACCACAACTTAAATAACAATCTATTGAATCTTTCTCAACACAACTCCACTACTAACAACAAGACTTCTCCCATGTCCTCAAGAACAAAACGAACTACTCACAAGACATCATATGGATCATGATCAGAGATGGAATAATGATGTATAACAATCTGAACATAAACAATAATTCAATGGTTCACTCAATAGCATCAACTACAAGGAGTAATCAACACCGGGAAAGTTTCCCCTATGAACTATGCAAGATTCAACGCAATTGTTACAGCAATATGGAGATGGTGATGAGGGTGCTGATGGTGGTGATGATGATGATGATCATCCTGATGAAGTCCAGCTTGATGGTGGTGTTGATGGTGACGATCTCCCCTCTCCGGGAAGGAATTCCCCCAGCAGAAATCTGTCTGCCGGAGAGATCTTTCTCTCTCGGTGTTTTCCGCCCCGCAGAGCCAGCGGAATCTTTCTGTGGTCGCTCCCCGAGTCTTAGGGTTTTGGGAGGATGATATACGCCAGAGTGGAGAGGCTGGAGTGGGCCAGGGCGGCCACACCACCTCCAGGCGCGGCCTAGGCCTGCCCGCGCCATGGGGTGGTGTGGGCCCCCTGTGGCCCACCTCCACTCCATCTTCTGGCATCCTTAGTCTTCTGGAAAAATACGATTTTCCGTATATTTTCCCGGATTTTCTGATCTTCGCGAATTTTGCCTCCAAACATCACCTTTTCCATCAGAATCCTGACTGCAGCGGTCCATGCTCCAAAAGTCATCAACCATGCAAAAATAGATGAAATAACATAAGTATCACCTCTCAATACGAAATATATCAATGAATAATAGTGAATTAAGACATAGAATAGTGATGCAAAATGGACGTATCAACTCCCCCCAAGCTTAGACTTCGCTTGTCCCCAAGCGAAACTGAGCTCAATAAACATGGCCTCAGGTTTATGGAGTGAAGAGTCGATAAAAGAATACGGACATGAAGCATCACATTCATCAAATACATAGATCATAATAGAAGACTGATGACCCACAAGTATAGGGGGTGTATCGCAGTATTTTTGATAAGAAAGAGTGTCGAACCCAACGAGGAGCAGAAGGTGCTGGCTAGTGGTATGGATCAGGAATTCTCTGCAAATACTTAGCAAATAGATTTTTAGGGGTTTTTGATAAAGCAAGTAAATAAAGTACGAGTAAATAAAAGACAGTAGGAATAAATGCAGCAAGTGGCCCAATCCTTTATGCAGCAAAGGACAAGCCGGTTGTATTTCTATAGATGACCAAACATTCTCAGGGACACATGGGAAGACTGTCAAGTGCTTTCGCATCATATAGTCGATTAATCTTCTTTAGCTTGCTAAGTGTTGTGTGGGTGAACCTGTGCTAATGTACCGCCCCATCCAAGACTAATACATACTTGTGATTACACCCCTTGCAAACAGTCGTAAGTACAAGAAAGTAATTAAGGTAGAAACCTAACCACAGCATTAAACTCTAAGACCCTTACGTCCCTTGTGCAATGGTTTCCTAATGGGGGTTCAGGTTTCTGTCACTCCGGCAACCCCTACGATCAGTAACCAAATACACAATGCATTTCCCTAGGCCTATATAGGTGAAGTGTCATGTAGTCGGCGTTCACATGACACCACTAGAAGAAGTACACCACAACTTAAATAACAATCTATTGAATCTTTCTCAACATAACTCCACTACTAACAACAAGACTTCTCCCATGTCCTCAAGAACAAAACGAACTACTCACAATACATCATATGGATCATGATCAGAGATGGAATAATGATGTATAACAATCTGAACATAAACAATAATTCAATGGTTCACTCAATAGCATCAACTACAAAGAGTAATCAACACCGGGAAAGTTTCCCCTATGAACTATGCAAGATTCAACACAATTGTTACAGCAATATGAAGATGGTGATGAGGGTGCTAATGTTGATGGTGGTGGTGATGATGATGATGATCCCGATGAAGTCCAGCTTGATGGTGGTGTTGATGGCGACGATCTCCCCTCTCCGGGAAGGAATTCCCCCGGCAGAAATCTGTCTACCGGAGAGATCTTTCTCTCTTGGTGTTTTCCGCCCCGTAGAGGCGGCGGAATCTTTCTGTGGTCGCTCCCCGAGTCTTAGGGTTCCGTGGGGATGATATACGCTAGAGGGGAGAGGCTGGAGTGGGCCAGGGCGGCCACACCACGTCTAGGCATGGCCTGGGCCTGCCCGCGCCATGGGGTGGTGTGGGCCCCCTGTGGCCCACCTCCACTCCATCTTCTGGCATCCTGAGTCTTCTGGAAAAATAGGATTTTCCGTATATTTTCCCGGATTTTCTGATCTTCGCGAATTTTGCCTCCAAACAGCACCTTTTCCATCAGAATCCTGACTGCAGTGGTCCATGCTCCAAAAGTCATCAACAATGCAAAAATAGATGAAATAACATAACTATCACCTCTCAATACGAAATATATCAATGAATAATAGTGAATTAAGACATAGAATAGTGATGCAAAATGGACGTATCAACTCCCCCCAGGCTTAGACTTCGCTTGTCCCCAAGCGAAACCGAGCTCAATAAACATGGCCTCGGGTTTATGGAGTGAAGAGTCGATAAAAGAATACGGACAAGAAGCATCACATTCATCAAATACATAGATCATAATAGAAGACAACTCACTATTATATAACTCAACTTGCAATGAGTAAAGGAAACACAATAAAGATACATAAAGTAAATCATAATTGGTAATGGCAAACTTAGCTCTTGGTCGAAGAATAGTTGATAAATTGCTAGAGTTCACAAATAGCTGGCTTTTCAATGATAGCTTTCAAAGTAGTAAACATCAAGATAAGAGCAATGTGCAAAACAAGGAACATAAGAAACATGATTGAATAAATCATCATATGAATGAATGAAACACAACAACTCAAAATACTTGCTGAGATAGAAGGTAATAGGTTTACTGACTCAACTATAAAGTAAAAGAAAGGCCCTTCAAAGAGGGAAGCAGGGATTGCAAGTCTCATAAAGAGCTCCCAAAATTATGATACTTACTAGCTTTCAGCTCTCATTGCCCCTATCATAGGCATCTTTAGGTGATTAAGGTGACAGTGAGGTCCAATCTGAGTTATATGCTTGACAAACTATAAACTGAAGATCCCAAGTCCCTTGAGTACGAGGGACGCTCCTCATGCTACTCAACTTTAGTTACCGGTAAGTTCTTGTCATCATAAGTATGTGCGTATCATTGAGAACCGCCAATGGGGTACCCCTTGCCCGATGATATGGAAGAATCCCCATATCAAAATGACAAGGCAAGCAGACAATGAGTATCTCAGCAATCTTCTTATTTACCATGGGAAAATGGTGCTTTTTTCTCTCTTTCCTCTTTTCATAGTATCTCTTTTTTTCTTTTCTTTTTCTCAATAGCTATCTCTCTCTTTTTTATAATAAGAATTCTTCATAGATATCATTATGGTTACGCTGCAGGTTTCCACCATGTCAGCATGGATTAGACCAGCGGCCCAGGCGTTTCTCTAACACACATACATAACTCCATGGACTTACAAGCTCCCCTTTTATTTCACACCGACGACATCCGCAAACAAAAGAGCAAGGTATCAACTGGGTATATATTTACAAGTGTTGAAAGCATTCCCCGTGACAGCACGGTTCTGCTAATCTCTAGCCTATAATTTGCAAGCATATAACTTTCATGGAGAGTTCACAATGGCTTAGGTTTATTAAATGCAAGAAAGTAAAGTGTGCCATCAAGTTCGTGAGAGCTTTAATCACTAATTTTCACATAACAAGTTTAATTTGGGAGGTAGACAAAACAAGAATTTACTTGGAATAGCAATAATGCTACTAGGTAGGTATGGTGGACACAAATGGCATGGGTTTTGGTTTAAAGGAGTGGAAGCACGAGAAGAATACCCTCTCAGTGCAGGTTTTTGGCTAGCAAGGCTGGGTAGCAAGTATAAGAGTTGAAGGAAACAAACAAACATACAAGTGATAAAGACAAACATGCAATCTTCCTTGGAAGCACAAAAGATCTTAACTAGAGAATACTAGACTTATGAGCAAATCAAGAAAGAAAGATGATGAAATTATTTTTCTCTAGAGTACTTCTATCTTTTTCTTTTCAACTCTCAAAAAGGTGTTGCTACTGACCGAGCTAGGTTTGCCAAAACCAACTAAATTAACTCAATGATACCAGAGTGCTACCAATACTAACAACAAGATCAATGATATAACCATGAATTAAAAACTAACATAAGCTATGCAAAAGAGTGAATGATAGAACTTCTCATTAATATTCCATAACGGAAACTCACACCAAGGGATACATATCTAACGAGAGAGGGGACACTTCCATAATGCAAACCATACTACATAATAACTCCTCTATTCATGATATGACTCTACTAATAAGGTAAAAAGATAGAAGATAGTGATGTGATACCGCGGCACTCCCCCAAGCTTGGAACAAACCAAGGGGATGCCAAACCTGATGACGAATTACTCCTTCGGTGGTGGTATCCTCTAGATGAGCTCTTTTATCAATTTCCAAAAGTCCTCAATCTCGAAGGTGAGAGTACGAATCAACTCCGAGTTGTGCTCAATACGGCCCATAATCATTTCAGTTTGTGGATCCCAGCTCTTGTGATTCTTCTTCCATTCTTCCCACTTGGAGTCTTCTTTTCCTGCATGGTTATGGGTAAAGGTATGGAAGGTACTCTTGGTGTTCGGAGAAGGTGTCCGTGGTGCCAAGCAGTGACGCGGAGGCTTCCATCCAGTTGACATCCGTGCCGTCCTTCTGATCCTGGAAGGGTTCGCCACCACTCCAATGCTTGCAATGGTAGTGCCGGTGTTCTTTGCCTCCTCTTCACCTTCGCTCTTGATCTCCTTCTCCTGCCCGGGGTCTTGGAGGTCTTCCTCCATAGGCTCCTTCCCTTTATCCTTGGCAGACACCATTGTGCTTCTAAACCTTCAAAGAGTATGTCCTGGCAAAAACAGATCGAAACAAAAACACGACGAAAACACAATATATGAACCTCGGGGGATCCGGGGGTTATATATTACGAAGTTTCATATCAAGTGGAAGGTACTGGGCGAAAACGAGTCGGAGGCGGAGTCCAGAGTGGACTCACTACCTGGTGGCGTGGCCATGGGTGGGCCCGCGCCACAGGGTGGTGTGATCCACCCTGGCTCCGTTTCCGTCCCTTTTTCGCTTCGTAACTTCCCTTATTGACTGAAAACTGCAAAAATATAGTTGGATTGTATTTTCGCGGAACTCTTCTTACCAGAACTGTTACCTATTTGAAAACAGACTCTGCAGGTCTCTGAATTTAGTATTTAGTGGATCCTTCCGGAGTCATCTCTTGAATATCATCGATATCTTTATCTTCGTATACTTATTACTTGAGTCATAAAACCCTTCTCTTCCTCATTATCTCCACTTCCTGGAAATTTCTTTCACACAAAACTTCACACAGTTCTCATTAGCAACATTAGTATAAGTGAAGTGATAAAACCTTTTGAGTCCAACTTCAACTGAAAACCATCAAAACATAAGCTACTGTAGCAACTCCTTCCGAAAACCCAAAAAGAATTCAAAAAGGAAATCGAATAAAGAAGCAAATGCAAGATTGGCAAAATCTGTCAAAACAGACCAGCAGGTAAAGATCAATTTTTTCGAAAATCTTCTGTTGCTCAAATAAAAAAGTACAAAACTAACGAAAATTAAATAACAACCTGGGGCATAAGCAAAAAAAATTATAGCTCAATCCGACATACAGAGATCTCTCACGAATTTTTACGGTGAAGCACAAAAATCTGTTTCGGGACATCAACTTCCCCAAATCTTACTTCTCTCTCATTAGAGGTTGATCTTGACACAAAAACCAAACAAAACGGATAAGGATCGGTTATTACCAAAGTAATAACTTCCAAGACTCAAATAAACGAAAACAAATAAAAAGCAAAAAAAAATTGGGTTGTCTCCCATAAAGCTCTTTCTTTATAGCCATTAAGATGGGCATGATAATTTTGAAGAAGCTCTCATAGGGATATGAATTGAAGTGAAAGAGAGCATTAAGAAGCAAAAACACACACATTTAAGTCTAACCCACTTCCTATGCAAGGGTATTTTGTAAGCAAACAAGTTATTGAAACCGGAGGCAACTTGCATAAGAAGGCAAAAGAAGTGCAACATAAAAACTTTCAGAATAAAACGAGGAAACTTGATATTATTGAGATGCATAAGAACACTTTTCCCTCTTTCATAGTAACTTTCAGTATCATGCATAAACTTAACAATATATCTATCACAAGTACCATCGTAGCACTAATCACTTATTCTAACAGGAATACTAGCTCTCATAACACTACTATGTGAAACAATATTAGAGGTATCCTTACAAAGGATAGTGTGTCCCTCTTTTTCATATTTAGCAACAAAGTCTTTCACATTTGCTATTATAGGTTCATCAACAATTTGTTTATCAGGTTCAACAGTCTTATTCATACTTTCATTAGACATACTAGTTATCATAGAATGTTCCTTTACCTTAACTGGAAAAGGCATTTTCTCAATATAAGGTTCAGGTAAAACATGATTAGCAGTATAAACTTTAGTATTTCTTGCAGGAACACTCTTAGCAATATCTTTATAAGGTTCATGATACTTATTCCACTTATTTTTAGGCACTTCAATGTAAGAAGCAAAGGCCTTAAAGTAAGAAGCAATAGCTTGAGAGTTTAGACCATAAGCGTTTTTAATATTTTGAAAGTCATCAGTTCCCATAAAAGATTCAATGCATTCATAATCATAATTTATACCTGACTTTCTACCTTTGTCATTCTCCCAAGCTTTAGCATTGTCTTGAATACGACCTAGAAGGTCCCATTTAGCTTCTTCTTCCATACGAGTGAATGATCCAGCACAAGAAGCATCCAATAAATCTTTATCATGTAGAGGGAGCCTTGCATAAAAGTTGTTGATAATAATATTGTTTAGGAGCTCATGAATGGGACATTTGAGTATTAGTAACTTCAGTCTCCCCCAAGATTGAGCTACACTCTCTCCATCAAGAGGCCAAAAGTTGTATATTTGATTCCGATCTTTATGAATCTCACTAGGAGGATAAAACTTTGAATAAAAGAGAGGCACTATTTCCTCCCATTCTAGAGCTTGACCATTATTCAGCAGCTTATACCATTCCTCAGCTATTCCTTTCAGTGATAATGAGAATAACTTCTTCTTAACCTGATTTGTAGTAATACCTGCACACTTGAACAACCCGCATAATTCGTGTATAAAAAGTAAATGATCACCGGGATGGACAGTTCCATCCCCAACATAGTAGTTATCAATAACACGATCAATAATTCTTGTAGGTATTTTGAAAACATCATTCTCAGCAGGTGGTGGCTTATCTACTACCTTAGCAGTGGTAGTAGCATTACCAAATAAGAAACTCAACGAATTATCCATAACGAAAATAAAGCAACTAGCAGAAGTAAACAATACTCACAGTAGAAGTTTCCTTTACCGGTTCCACTCTCCAATAGCGCTTCACTCCCCGGCAACGGCGCCAGAAAATAGTCTTGATGACCCACAAGTATAGGGGTGTATCGCAGTATTTTTGATAAGTAAGAGTGTTGAACCCAACGAGGAGCAGAAGGTGCTGGCTAGTGGTATGGATCAGGAATTCTCTGCAAATACTTAGCAAACGGATTTTTAGGGGTTTTCAATAAAGCAAGTAAACAAAGTACGAGTAAATAAAAGACAGTAGGAATAAATGCAACAAGTGGCCAATCCTTTATGCGGCAAAGGACAAGCCGGTTGTATTTCTATAGATGACCAAACGTTCTCGAGGACACATGGGAAGACTGTCAAGTGCTTTCGCTTCATATAGTCGATTAATCTTCTTTAGCTTGCTAAGTGTTGTGTGGATGAACCTGTGCTAATGTACCGCCCCATCCAAGACTAATACATACTTGTGATTATACCCCTTGCAAACATCCATAAGTACAAGAAAGTAATTAAGGTAGAAACCTAACCACAGCTTTAAACTCTAAGACCCTTACGTCCCTTGTGCAATGGTTTCCTAACGGGGGTTCAGGTTTTTGTCACTCCGGCAACCCCTACGATTAGTAGCCAAATACACAATGCATTCCCCTAGGCCCATATAGGTGAAGTGTCATGTAGTCGACGTTCACATGACACCACTAGAAGAAGTACACCACAACTTAAATAACAATCTATTGAATCTTTCTCAACACAACTCCACTACTAACAACAAGACTTCCCCCATGTCCTCAAGAACAAAATGAACTACTCACAAGACATCATATGTATCATGATCATAGATGGAATAATGATGTATAACAATCTGAACATAAACAATAATTCAATTGTTCACTCAATAGCATCAACTACAAAGAGTAATCAACACCGGGAAAGTTTTCCCTATGAACTATGCAAGATTCAACACAATTGTTACAGCAATATGAAGATGGTGATGAGGGTGCTGATGGTGATGGTGGTGGTGATGATGATGATCCCGATGAAGTCCAGCTTGATGGTGGTGTTGATAGCGACGATCTCCCCTCTCCGGGAAGGAATTCCCCCGGCAGAAATCCGTCTGCCGGAGAGATCTTTCTCTCTCGGTGTTTTTCGCCCTGCAGCGGTAGCGGAATCTTTCTGTGGCCGCTCCCCGAGTCTTAGGGTTTCGTGGGGATGATATACGCCAGAGGGGAGAGGCTGGAGTGGGCTAGGGCAGCCACACCACCTCCAGGCACGGCCTAGGCCTGCTCGCGCCATGGGGTGGTGTGGGCCCCCTGTGGCCCACCTCCACTACATCTTCTGGCATACTGAGTCTTCTGGAAATATAGGATTTTCCGTATATTTTCCCGGATTTTCTGATCTTCGCGAATTTTGCCTCCAAACAGCACCTTTTCCATCAGAATCCTTACTGCAGCGGTCCATGCTCCAAAAGTCATTAACCATGCAAAAATAGATGAAATAACATAAGTATCACCTATGAATACGAAATATATCAATGAATAATAGTGAATTAAGACATAGAATAGTGATGCAAAATGGACGTATCAAAGACAACTCACTATTATATAACTCAACTTGTAATGAGTAAAGGAAACAATAAAGATACATAAAGTGAATCATAATTGGTAATGGCAAACTTAGCTCTTGGTCGAAGAATAGTTGATAATTTGCTGGAGTTCACAAATAGCTGGTTTTTCAAAGATAGCTTTCAAAGTAGTAAACATCAAGATAAGAGCAATGTGCAAAACAAGGAACATAAAAAACATGATTGAATAAATCATCATATGAATGAATGAAACACATCAACTCAAAATACTTGCTGAGGTAGAAGGGAAATAGGTTTACTGACTCAACTACAAAGTAAAAGAAAGGCCCTTCAAAGAGGGAAGCAGGGATTGCAAGTCTCATAAAGAGCTCCCAAAAATTATGATACTTACTAGCTTTCAGCTCTCATTGCCCCTATCATAGGCATCTTTAGGTGATTAAGGTTAAAGTGACACAACTAAGAGGATATGCTTGACAAGTTATAAGTTGAAATCTCATGCCCCTTACTTATGAGTACCGATCCTCGTGCTACTCAACTTCAGTCATGAGCAAGTTCTTGTCATTGTAAATACATGCGTATCATTGAGAACAGCCAACGGGGTACCCCTTGCACATGACACAGGAGCTATCCCATAATAAAAATGACAAGGCAAGCAGACAGTGAGCATCTCAGTGATCTTTTTATTTGCTATTTGCATAGGTTTTTATTGAGGATGCTTCATAGAATGCTCACTATAGTTATGCTGCAGGTTTCCACCATGATTAGGCATGGCGTAGGCTAGCGGCCCAGGCGTTTATCTAACACACATATAAACTCCATGATCTTACAAGTTCCACTTTTATTTCACACACATATAGTTATGCTGCAAGTTTCCACCATGATTAGGCATGGCTTAGGCTAGCGGCCCGGGTGTTTATCTAACACACATATAAACTCCATGATCTTACAAGTTCCACTTTTATTTCACACCGCTGGGATCCATAAGCAAAATAACATGATATCAACTAGGTACAAAGTACCAAATGAAGTGTTGAAAGCGGTCCCCATGATACATGGTTCGGCTAACTTCAACTCATAAAGCGCAAGCATATACACAACAAAGAAGGACCCAATGGTTCAAGTTTATTAAATGCAAGAAAGTAAAGTGTGCCATCAAGTTCGTGAGAGCTTTAATCACTAATTTTCACATAACAAGTTTAGTTTGGGAGGTAGATAAAACAAGAATTTACTTGGAACAGCAATAATGCTACTAGGTAGGTATGGTGGACACAAATGACATGGGTTTTGGTTTAAAGGAGGTGGATGCACGAGAAGAATACCCTCTCAGTACAGGTTTTTGGCTAGCAAGGCTGGGTAGCAAGTATAAGAGTTGAAGGAAACAAACAAGCATACAAATGATAAAGACAAACATGCAATCTTCCTTGGAAGCACAAAAGATCTTAACTAGAGAATACTAGACTTATGAGCAAATCAAGAAAGAAAGACGATGAAATAATTTTTCTCTAGAGTACTTCTATCTTTTTCTTTTCAACTCTCAAAAAGGTGTTGCTACTGACCGAGCCAGGTTTGCCAAAACCAACTAAATTAACTCAATGATCCCAAAGTGATACCCATACTAACAACAAGATCAATCATATAACCATGAATTGAAAACTAATATAAGCTATGCAAAAGAGTGAATGATAGAACTTCTCATTAATATTCCATAACGGAAACTCACACTAAGGGATACATATCTAACGAGAGAGGGGACACTTCCATAATGCAAACCATCCTACATAATAACTCCTCTATTCATGATATTACTCTACTAATAAGGTAAAAAGATAGAAGGTAGTGATATGATACCGTGGCACCCCCCCAAGCTTGGAACAAACCAAGGGGATGCCAAACCTGATGACGAATTACTCCTTCGGTGGTGGTGGTGTCTTCTCATCTTTGTCCGTCTTCTAGGGTAAAGGCTTCCCATCAACAAAGGACATCATGGTTTCCAACATCCTGAAACTCGCAGCAGCACTTATGCGTTTAAATCTAGCCTCATACTCACAGTTTTGATTTTGAATGTCATAGAACTGTGCTTGCAGTTCGTTGGTTGTTTGGCGGAGTGAGAAGACTTCGTCTTTGAGTTCAGCAGTCTCCTTTTTGGTGCTCGGTGATGAGTTCAGAACAAATCTTATGGATGATATCCACTTCGCGCTCCGCCATCTTCATGTACCTAAATACTTCTTGCTCCAGTGCTTCCATCCTGTCCTCCAGACTTCCTTCACCTTTAGGGCCTTGAACCTCTTTAATCCATACCTCCCCACCTTCAAGCAACAACTCCCTGGGATGAATCTTCAATTCTCTCATGTATGGGTTGATGATATCTTCTAAGGAATCTCCTTTGGATGATCCAGAGGAAGACATTGTGGCTCCAAATCTGGGATTCTACCTGGCAGAAACAGATTGGAACAAAAACATGACGAAAACACGATATACGAACCTCGGGGGATCCGGGGGTTATATTACGAAGTTTCATATCAAAAGGAAGGTACTGGGAGAAAACGGGTCGGAGGCAGAGTCCTGGGTGGCCTCACCACCTGGTGGCGTGGCCAGGGGTGGGCCCGCGCCATGGGGTGGTGTGGGCCACCCCGGCTCCGGTTCTGTCCCTTTTTCGCTTCGAAACTTTCCTTATCGACTGAAAACTGCAAAAATATAGTTGTATTGTATTTTCGTGGAACTTTTCTTACCAGAACTGTTACCTACATGAAAATAGACTCTACAGGTCTCTGAATTTGGTCCTCAATGAATTTCTCTGGAGTTATAACTTGAAAGGCATCAACATCTTCATTGTAAGAATCTCCAGCAATATAGTGTTTGAGTCGCTGTCCATTCACTACTTGTGTAGTATTATCTTTTAGAGAAGAAATTTTTATTGCTCCTGAGCGGTATACTTCTTCAATGATGAAAGGTCCTTCCCATTTTGATAGTAGCTTACCTGCAAAAAATCTGAGACGAGACCTATACAATAGAACTTTCTCACCAACATGAAATTCTCTCTTAAGTATTCGCTTGTCATGCCATCTTTTAACTTGTTCCTTAAAGATCCTAGCATTCTCATAGGCTTCACTCCTCCATTCATCTAAAGAACTTAAGTCAAATAATCTTTTCTCACCAGCGAGCTTACAATCTCTATTCAGTTCTTTCACTGCCCAGTAAGCTTTGTGTTCTAATTCTAAGGGTAGGTGGCAAGCTTTCCCATAAACCATTTTATAAGGAGACATTCCCATAGGATTTTTGTAAGCAGTTCTATAAGCCCATAAAGCATCATTCAACTTCTTAGCCCAGTTTTTTCTAGACCTATTAACAGTCTATTGCAAGATAGATTTAATTTCTCTATTTGATAACTCTACTTGCCCGCTAGTTTGGGGGTGATAGGCTGAAACAATTCTGTGATTAACATCATATTTAGCAAGGGTCTTCCTAAAACCGCCATGAATGAAATGAGAACCCCCATCAGTCATGAGATACCTAGGCACTCCAAACCTAGGAAAGATAACGTCCTTAAGCATTTTTAGAAAGGTTTCCCTGTCAGCACTTTTCGTAGGAATGGCTTCTACCAACTTAGTAACATAATCAACGGCAACAAGAATATGAGTGTAACCCTTCGAAGGAGGGAAAGGACCCATAAAGTCGAATCCCCAACAATCAAAAGGTTCAATAACTAGAGAGTAGTTCATAGGAATTTCATTGCATCTAGAAATATTACCAACACGCTGACATTCATCACAAGATAAAACAAATTTTCTTGCATCTTTAAAAAGGGTAGGCCAGTAGAAACCTGATTGTAGTACATTTTGTGCAGTTCTATCTCCTGCATGATGTCCTCCATAGGCGCTACCATGACATTTATGCAATATCTCTTTTTGTTCATATTCTGGAACACATCTTCGCATAATACCATCAACTCCTTCTTTGTATAAGTGTGGGTCATCCCAAAAATAATGCCTCAAATCATAAAAGAACTTTCTTCTTTGTTGAGCTGTAAAAGTTAGAGGCAAATACTTGGAGACAATAAAGTTAGCATAATCAGCATACCAAGGGCTTCCTCGCGAGCCCACCCCTACTGCGGCTAACTGTTCATTTGGGAAACTATCATTAACAAGCATAGGATAAAAAGAGATGTTTTCCAAATGAGATAAATTATCAGCTACAGGATTTTCAGCACCCTTCCTATCTACTATGTGTAGATCAAACTCTTGTAAAAGCAGCACCCATCTAATAAGCCTAGGCTTAGCGTCCTTCTTCGTCGTAAGATATTGAATAGCATCATGATCAGTATGAATGGTTACTTTTGAGTCCACAATATAGGGCCTAAACTTATCATAGGCAAAAACAACAACTAGAAATTCCTTTTTAGTAGTGGCATAATTCCTTTGAGCAGCATCTAGAGTCTTACTAGCATAATGGATAACGTTTAACTTTTTGTCAATACGTTGCCCAAGGACAGCCCCTAAAGCAAAGTCACTAGCATCACACATTATTTCAAAGGGTAAACTCCAATCAGGTGGTTGAACAATAGGAACTGTAGTTAAAGCCTTCTTAAGAGTTTCAAAAGCTTCCCTACAATCATCATAAAAACAAAAGGTACATATTTTTGAAGAAGATTAGTGAGAGGTTTCGATATCCTAGAGAAGTCTTTAATAAACCTCCTATAGAAACCAACATGACCAAGGATACTACAAATACCTTTGATGTCTCTTGGACATGGCATCTTCTCAATTGCCTCAACCTTAGCTCTATCAACTTCTATGCCTCTTTCAAAAACTTTATGCCCAAGAACAATCCCTTCATTAACCATGAAGTGGCATTTCTCCCAATTAAGAACAAGATTAGTTTCTTCACATCTCTACAAAACTTTATCAAGGTTGTGCAGACAATTATCAAAAGAAGTTCCATAGACAGCAAATTCATCCATGAACACATCTACAATTTCCTCACAAAAACCATGAAAGATAGCAGACATGCACCTTTGGAAAGTAGAAGGAGCATTACATAAACCAAAAGGCATACGTCTATAAGCATAAGTTCCATAAGGGCAAGTAAAAGTAGTTTTTTTCTTGATCTTGTTGTTTAACAGCAATTTGAGAGAAACCAGAATAACCATCAAGAAAACAAAAATAGGTCTTTTTAGACAACCTTTCCAACATTTGATCAATAAAAGGAAGCGGGTAGTGATCTTTCTTAGTAACTTTATTGACTTTCCTAAAATCGATGCACATCCTATAGCCTACCACTATTCTTTGAGGAATAAGCTCATCATTATCATTAGGGACAACGGTAATGCCTCCCTTTTTAGGAACACAATGAACCAGACTAACCCATTCACTATCAGCAATACGGTAAATAATACTAGCATCAAGGAGTTTCAATACCTCATTCCTTACCACTTCCTTCATCCTAGGATTTAAACGTCATTGGTGCTCCACTACCGGCTTCACATCTGGTTCTATGTTGATAGAGTGCTGACATATAGTAGGTGAAATCCCTTTTAAATCATCCAAAGTATAGCCCATAGCTCCTCGATGTTTCCTCAAAACTTCCAATAACCTTTCTTCTTCCTTCCCTGAAAGTTTAGCGCTAACAATAACAGGATATATCTTTTTATCATCAATATAAGCATACTTAAGATCATCAGGGAGAGGTTTTAGATCGAAAACAGAATCCTTTTTAGGTGGCATCGTGGTACCCAAGTCTTCTACAGGCAAGTCGTGCTTAAGCATCATAGGTTGATCACGGAGAATCCTGTCAATCTCATTCCTTTCTTCCATGAAGATTTCACTTTCATGATCTTCCATAAATTGCTGCAAAGCATTGTTGGGAGCAAGAGAAATAGAAGCAAGTTGTTCAACCCTAAAATCCTCATTATGGGTTTCCTCTTCGCAAGGTTCTTTAGCAAATTTCGAAAAATTAAACTCATAAGATTCCCCATCAAACTTAGTCAAGATTTTCTCCCTCTTGCAATCAATAATAGCTCCACAAGTACTCAAGAAAGGTCTACCAAAAATGATAGGGTAGGTTTTACTAGCAGCCGAACCAAGTACTAGAAAATCAGCAGGGTACTTAATCTTACCACAAAGAACTTCCACGTCTCGTACAATACCAATTGGAGAGATGGTCTCTCTATTAGCAAGGTGAATAACCACATCAATCTCTTCCAACTCGCAAGGACTGATTTCATGCATAATTTCTCTGTAAAGCTCATAAGGAATAACACTAGAACTATCACATAAACCATAATAGCAATGATCACCAATTCTAACAGAAAGCACAAGAACACTAGCCTTTTTAGTTCTATTGGGATGTGAAACAATATTAGAAGCATCCTCACAAAAGACTATGTGCCCATCTTCTACGCTTTTAGTGACAAGGTCTTTCACAATTGCTACCACAGGTTCAATGTTTATTTGTTCATCAGGTTTTACAGTTCTTTTTTCACTTTTGGTTATTACATTAGTTATCACAGGATGGTCCTTTACCTTTTCGAGGAAGAGAATCTTCTCAATATAAGGTTCGGGTAAGATGGGATCAATAATGCAATACTCAGCACATCCAATAGGAGCATAGTCAACAATATCTTTGTAAGGTGCATGGTATTTGTTCCATCCCCTTTTTGGAATTTCGATATAGGAAGCAAAAGCTCTAAAGCAATTCGTAATAACTTGCAAATCAAGACCATAAATATTACTAATATTTTGAAAGTCATCAGTTCTCATAAAAGATTCAATGCATTCATAATCATAATTTATACCTGACTTTCTACCTTTGTCATTCTCCCAAGCTTCAACATTGTCTTGAATACGGTCCAGAAGATTCCATTTAGCTTCTTCTTCCATGCGAGTGAATGATCCAGCACAAGAATCATCCAATAAATCCTTGTCATGTAGAGGGAGCCTTGCATAAATGTTATTGATAATAATATTGTTGGGGAGCTCATGAATGGGACATTTGAGCATCAGTAACTTCAATCTCCCCCAAGCTTGAGCTGTACTCTCTCCATCAAGAGGCCAAAAGTTGTATATTTGATTCCGATCTTTATGAATCTCACTAGGAGGATAAAACTTTGAATAAAAGAGAGGCACTATTTCCTCCCATTCCAGAGCTTGACCATTCTTCAGCAGCTTATACCATTCCTCAACTCTTCCTTTCAGTGATAATGAGAATAACTTCTTCTTAACTTGATCTGTAGTAATACCTGCACACTTGAACAACCCGCATAATTCGTGTATAAAGAGTAAATGATCACCGGGATGGACAGTTCCATCCCCAACATAATAGTTATCCATAACACGATCAATAATTCTTGTAGGTATTTTGAAAACATCATTCTCAACAGGTGGTGGCTTATCTACTACCTTAGCAGTGGTAGTAGCATTGCCAAATAAGAAACTCAGCGAATTATCCATAACAAAAATAAAGCAACTAGCAGAAGTAAACAATACTGACAGTAGAAGTTTCCTTTACCAGTTCCACTCTCTAATAGCGCTTCACTCCCCGGCAACGGTGCCAGAAAATAGTCTTGATGACCCACAAGTATAGGGGGTGTATCACAGTATTTTCGATAAGTAAGAGTGTCGAACCCAACGAGGAGCAGAAGGTGCTGGCTAGTGGTATGGATCAGGAATTCTCTGCAAATACTTAGCAAACAGATTTTTAGGGGGTTTTGATAAAGCAGGTAAACAAAGTACGAGTAAATAAAAGACAGTAGGAATGAATGCAGCAAGTGGCCCAATCCTTTATGCAAAAAAGGACAAGCCGGTTGTATTTCTATAGATGACCAAATGTTCTCGAGGACACATGGGAAGACTGTCAAGTGCTTTTGATGGGTTCGTAGCATGGAAAACAAAAATTTTCTACCGCAAGAACGAACGAAACCCAGATCTAATCTATATAAAAGCCAAGATCTAATCTATTAGACATGAGCAACGAGATAGATAGGAACTAACCCTCGTAGATCCGAAAGCGTTAACGAGATTAGATCTCGTGGTTGATGTAGTCGATCACTTGCCGATCTCAAGATTGTGTGGACGATCCTTCCAGCGTCACGTTCCGGCAGCGCTTCCGCAGTTGGTCAAGTGGACGATCCTTCCGGCGCCGCGATTCGGCAGCGCTTCCGCAGTCGGTCACACGTGCGGAGTCGAAGCAGACCTTCCTCTCCCCGTTCCAGCGAGCAGCGGAGGTAGTAGATCTTCTCCACGGAATCCCAGCAGCACGACGGCGTGGTGGTGGTGGTGGAGTAGAGAATTCTGCAGGGCTTCGCCTATGCCTGTGCAGAAGAAAGGTGGAGGAGAGAGGCGGCAGAGATTGGGTGTTATGGGAGAGGGCAAGAGGGGGCGCCCCTGCCCTTCTATTTAAGGGGGGAGACGCGCCTGGGGAGGGGGAGTCCTAGTAGGACTCCCCTCCTATGGCCGGCGGTGGGAAGGGGGGAGGAGTCATCCTCCCCCACGAATCCGTGTCTTGCCCCACTAGGTTTCCTTTGACCCTTTCTTGGTTTTCAAGCAAACTCCAAGAAATCCTCTAGAACCTTCCAGAACATTCCGAAACCTTCTAGAATCTCCATACAAACACTCCGGAACATTTCCTAACTTAGAAAATGATCCCCAATATATGAATCTTATTCTCCGGACCATTCCGGATCTCCTCGTGATGTCCCGGATCCATTCCGAGACTCCGAACAACATTCGGTCTCCAACGCACATTCCATATCTACTTAAAACAACTTCGAACCTTAAGTGTGTCACCCTACGGTTCGTGAATATGTAGACATGACAGAGACACATCTCCTATCAATAACCATCAGCGGGACCTGGAGATCCATAATGGCTCCCACATACTCAACGATGACTTCGTGATCGATTGAACCATTTACATACGAAACCAATTCCTTTTGTCACGCGATACTATACTTATCCGAGGTTTGATCGTCAGCATCTCCATACCTAGTTCTACCTCGTTACTGATAAGTACTCTTTACTCGTTCCGTGATATGTCATCCCTTGTGACCCAGTCACATGCTTGCAAGCTAACTAGATGACATTCCACCGAGAGGGCCCAGAGCATATCTATCCGTCATATGGATGGACAAATCCCAATCTTGGTCCATGCGCTTCAACACATACTTTCAGAATACCCAATGACACCTTTATGACCACCCAGTTACGAAGCGGTGTTTGATGTCATCAAAGTATCCATCCGGTGATGGTGATTAACATAACCTCATGGTCGAAGGATTTAGGTTACTATGTATTTGAAAGCTTACAGCAATACGAACTTAATGACTTGATCTTATGCTACGCTTACTATGGGTGTGTGTCCATCACATCATTATCCTAATGATATAACCTTGTTATTAATCACATCCTAATGTCCATGATCAGGAAACCATGATCATCAATTAATCAACAAGCTAGTTCAACAAGAGGCTTACTAGGGACTCTCTTATGTTTACAAAACACACAAGTATTAATGTTTCCGGTTAATACAATTATAATATGGGATGTAAACATTTATAATAAACATAAAGATATAATAATAACCACTTTTATTATTGCCTCTTGGGCATATCTCCAACAGCTTTCACTTCATATAGTCGATTAATCTTCTTTAGCTTGCTAAGTGTTGTGTGGGTGAACCTGTGCTAATGTACCGCCCCATCCAAGACTAATACATACTTGTGATTATACCCCTTGCAAACATCCGTAAGTATAAGAAAGTAATTAAGGTAGAAACCTAACCACAACTTTAAACTCTAAGACCCTTACGTCCCTTGTGCAATGGTTTCCTAATGGGGGTTCAGGTTTCTGTCACTCCGGCAACCCCTACGATTAGTAGCCAAATACACAATGCATTCCCCTAGGCCCATATAGGTGAAGTGTCATGTAGTCGACGTTCACATGACACCACTAGAAGAAGTACACCACAACTTAAATAACAATCTATTGAATCTTTCTCAACACAACTCCACTACTAACAACAAGACTTCCCCCATGTCCTCAAGAACAAAATGAACTACTCACAAGACATCATATGTATCATGATCATAGATGGAATAATGATGTATAACAATCTGAACATAAACAATAATTCAATTGTTCACTCAATAGCATCAACTACAAAGAGTAATCAACACCGGGAAAGTTTTCCCTATGAACTATGCAAGATTCAACACAATTGTTACAGCAATATGGAGATGGTGATGAGGGTGCTGATGGTGATGGTGATGATGATGATCTCGATGAAGTCCAGCTTGATGGTGGTGTTGATGGCGATGATCTCCCCTCTCTGGGAAGGAATTCCCCCGGTAGAAATCTGTCTGCCGGAGAGATCTTTCTCTCTCGGTGTTTTCCGCCCCGCAGAGGCAGCGGAATCTTTCTGTGGTCGCTCCCCGAGTCTTAGGGTTTCGGGAGGATGATATACGCCAGAGGGGAGAGGCTAGAGTGGTCCAGGGCGGCCACACCACCTCTAGGTGAGGCCTAGGCCTGCCCGCGCCATGGGGTGGTGTGGGCCCCCTGTGGCCCACCTCCACTCCATCTTCTGGCATCCTTAGTCTTCTGGAAAAATAGGATTTCCCGTATATTTCTCGGATTTTCTAATCTTCACGAATTTTGCCTCCAAACAACACCTTTTCCATCAGAATCCTGACTACAACGGTCCATGCTCCAAAAGTCATCAACCATGCAAAAATAGATGAAATAACATAAGTATCACCTCTCAATACGAAATATATCAATGAATAATAGTGAATTAAGACATAGAATAGTGATGCAAAATGGACGTATCAGTACCTTAGAGATTTCTATCACTTCCCCAGATTACCAGAGGCGTGAACCCACTATCAAACATAAATACTAACTCTTGGAGTTGCTAGCATCTACTTGGCTAAGATAGCTACTAACAACGGAAAGCATGCAAGATCACAAATAACAAAGACATGATAGAATCAATAATCAATCTGAAATAGCATCTCAATATCCATCGGATCCCCGCAAACACAACATGCAGAATTACAAATAGATGATCTTAGTCATGAACGGAGCTCACAAGATCTAGACATGAAAGCACAAAGGAGGAGAACTAGCCATCTAGCTACTACATGGATCCGTAGTCCAAGGATGAACTACTCACACATCACACCGGAGGCTTGCATGGTGATGAAGAAGGCCTCCAGGGTGAATTCTCCCCTCCAGCAGGGTGCCGGGAAGAGCTTCAGATCCCTCCCGATCTAGGGATGGCGATGACGGCGACTATAGACTCTTTCATGGATTTTTGATCGGGTCCTTTGGGTTTTCATCCCGAGGGCAATATATAGGCGCAAGGAGAGGCCGAGGGGGTGCTAGGGGCCACCACACCACCCCCTGGCACGGGCCCAGCCTGGCCGCACGGCCAGGTGGTGTGGCCGGCCTCTGGCCCCTCTCCGTCTCATATTCTGGCATCTGATGACTTTCGAAAAAATAGGCACTTTGGCTTTTGTCCCGTCCAATTCCGAGAATATTCATTTTCTGACTTTCCTGGAACCAAAAACAGCAGAAAACAGGCAGCTAGCACTATGGCTCTTGTTAATAGGTTAGTCCAAGAGATCATATGAAAAGTACTCCAAAGTTGGAACAAAACACAAGAAAGTGGATAAAACTAAGCATGGAACATCAAAAATTATAGATACATTTGCAATGTATCATAACCTGAAGGTGGATTATTAGTCATAGATGCAGTTGGATGGCGGTCTATGTATAATGTTGTAATGCCCAATCGAATCTCAAAGGAGTCAAGATGATTAGTATATGCTTGTATGCTTTCTTGATGTTTGTCAATTGCCCCGCTGTAATTTGTTCATCCAGCATGTTATCTATCTTAAGGACAGCCACCTCTAGTGAACTATGGACCCTGGTCCTTTCTTTTACATACAATCTACAAACTGTTTACTGCTTTGTGTTTACTTTCTGCAAACTATTACTTCCTTCCATTTGATACGTATAATCCTTTGTTTTCAGCAAAACCGGTGAGATTGACAACCTCATCGTAAGGTGGGGACAGAGTTCTGTGGTTGTGTTGTGCAGGTCTCCATGTTGCTGCTGGCACCGGCAGTGCGCCCTGCCAACGTTCAGCTAGCTACACCTTTGGGGTGTTTCTTTGCTCCTACTAGATTGATAACCTTGGTTTCGTACTGAGGGAAAACTTGTTGTTGTGCTCATCATACCTTCCTCTTAGGGTTCCTCAACGAGCTCAATATATTTTGGGCCATCATGGATCTAGATCCATGTGTCCAAAAGACGGATGAAACCCTGGACACCTTCCTTGCCATATGGCTTGAGATGAAGGATTCCTGCCAGGGAATCATGGATGAGACTGTCGTCTAGTGGTTTGTTAATGGACTAGCTCAAGTCTTACCACTCAAGCACAAGCTTCTACGTTGCATGGACAAGCACCTTCTTGAACTCAACAATTGATCGAGATCACTAGTTAGTACGCCAACGACGGTTCATGACGGTCGTCATGCAGTTGGTTTGGGCGATCCTCACAACCCGCGGTCGGTTTCAGTTAAACCAAGGCAATACTATTTTCGTAATTTCTCAAAACTCAGTATTATTTTTGGAAATTAAAAAAATATATTTTTAGCTAAGCTTGGTCCATGCCGAGATCAAATGAGCTTCTAAAACCTTTAATCCTCTAATCCATCAACCATTAATACAAAAATCTACTTAGGACTGAATATGTCCTTTGAGATCCCTTTCAGCGATGGTACTTCCTTATATTTGTTTACTACATGGTACATCGATGAAAATTATGGTGAACCTTAAGGATTTATTGCATTTTCTATTTTCGAAGTTTTTCCTTTAAATTTTTTGTCAACATGTGTTCCTGTTTGTTATTTTTTGGTATTTACGCACGTGTTGACTCATGGCGATTTTTTATAAATACCAAGTCCCTAATAAGAAGAGAAAATCAACACAAACACATGTAATGGCAACAATTCGATCAAGCCACGACGAGAGTAGGCAATGGAGATGCCTTGGCCATACTGTATGCATGGTGGAAGTGATATAACACAATAAAAGACTCATTGCTTCCTCAGCCCATTGGTATAATGATCCCAAACAATACTAAAGATACTATTGTGTTCAGGTCTCTGGAATGACCCAGGGATATATATATTATATGAAGGGTAGATGTATGAATTGATATTGTTGCATATCATGCATATAAAATTTAGGGTCAATTTGAAAAAATATAAATTGTTTGAATTTGGATCTAGTGAGGTTGATTGCAACCAAATGGTCACTAGGAATTGAAACCTCATTCAAACTCAAAGCTTCAAATAATTTGAATGAATTCAGAATCAAAGTTGACCTAAGTCAAACTTGAATCCAAATTCAAACCACAAAAATATATTTAAACTTAACTAAAGGAATTAGAACATTATTCTATCCAAACTCAAACTATGAATTCAAATCATCAACACAAATATAGGAGAAAGATGATCTTTATTCAAAATCATGTGAGTACATGATCTCTATTTACAATTGTAACAAGACAAAAAGAAGAAACTAATCAAAATTCTCAATCTTTGCTTCAAATATGGATCTTCAACCTGCGAACACAAACAACACAAAAAACACAAGTCAGTGTTAAAACATCCAGTTAAATCCTTAAGTAATCTGGTAGTCATTTTTCAGCAATTTAAAGTAGATCAATTAGAAAAACCAAACCAATAGAAATGCTGGAAATCATCATATAAGACATTCAACCAAAGGAAACCCCTAGGCTCAGGATTCTATCAAGAATAGATAGAACTCTATAAAATTAAATCATCAGCAATCAAAATTCTAAACCAATAGAAACTTTAGTAACTAATAAACAAGAAGATTCACCAAAGGAATCCTCAAGGCATTAGATTCTATCAAGAACTCTAGAAATTCCAAACATGATCAATTAAAATTCCAAACTAATCAAACTTCACAGTAATGGAATATATGAACAATCATCTAAACAAAATTACAAGAGGTCATGGATGAAACTCAATCAAAATCACCATCAATCAAATAATAAACATTTGTCATGTTATAAAACTAGATCAGGACAAAGAACAAACCGACATGCCTAATTAGACATATCCAAATACCACCCCTGCACATACAAACAAAAGGGTCATATGCCAATTTTGACATACACACATAAGTTAAACCCAACATAGGCTTAACCACTGAAAATCCCTTACCACATGTGAATAAGTTAGACAACATAAGTGGTTTCACACATATGCAAGCAGGTGATTCACCCAACTGCATGACATTGGTGTCATCAGCACAACCACTTAGGAACACTATAAATAGAGGACCAACTGAGACCCCATAGCTCATAACTCAACGCTCGAGCTACACACACACACACTTAGAGTTTAGAGAGATATAGGAAAGAAGGAGAGGAAGAACTCAAGAACAAGAGGAGAAGAGCCACATCAACAACCGTATATCTTCATCAAGCACACTAGGAAGCTACAAAGGTTGCTAATTTAAACTCTAGATAGGAAAGCATTGAGTCCAAAGAGAGAGACATAATTTTAGAATGAAATGCACCCAGTAAAGAAGGAGAGCTACACCATGTGCATCTTCATCAAATGAAGAACACCACAGGCATAGACACACCCTTATTCTGGCACAAGTCACAACCATTATCTATAAGAAGATGAACACTATATATAATTAACCAACCAATTTTAGAATACCAAATCTTCATCTCACTCCCATCCCTAAACAAAATCCTAATATATGCCTGAGGATGAGAAGAGATATACTGATCTAATATCCCAACACCTACATAAAAAGCAATAATGAACACTTAACCAACTCACTTACAGAACTAAGCTTGGATTAAAAAGGCTCAAGCCACAATAACAAATAACTAAACAATCACTACTTAAGAATTTAATGAAATGTTAACTGACAGCAAGAACAAATGCAAACCAAACTAATAGTAGCAGACTAGAGTGATTGTATTAATTCTCAATGAAGAATCAGTGCATGAACATTAGAGAAGAACAATTAACAGTAACCATTAACAATAGTACACCAGACTAAGAATAGATCAATCTTAACTGACAGAACAAGTATTAACTGAGCATTTAGGAAACCTTTAACTTACAGCAAGTACAGTAAACAAATCAGTAGAACATAGACTAAATCCAAAGCTTAGCTAACCAAGACGGGCGCTAGAAACCTAATTAGCATATAGAACATTCTAGAACCTACCAGATGATCCACAATAGTAGCATCACTAAGCATAAACCCTAGAAACGAATAGAAGGATAGAATCAAAGGAATAAGGAGGGGAGTAGAGAAACACCTGCCTTCAAAAGGATGAGCTGAGCTCATGCTGACTGAGGAGATGAGGAAGAAGAAGTCATGGCAGCGGCGACTAGCAGCACAAAGGAGTACCCTAAGGGGCATCTCACTCTACACCAACCAGAGCAACCGTAGTAAACATAGTAGACGCCTAGGATTGACATCTCGACGGGGGGAAGCATTTGAGTTGTGTCGAAGTCGGTGTATAAGAACCACCACCGAAATCCTAGATCGGGTTAGGGTTGCGAGCAAGCGCTAGAGTGCGAGAGAGATGAATCTAATTGGTAGAAAGGTAGAGCGGATGCAGGCGAGCATTTTAGCAGAACAACACGGTGGGAGAGGCCGGAGGCCGTCGGGCGACGCGACGGTGACTCATAGTAGCATCACTCAAACCTGTGGCGAGAGAGATGAATCTAAGCTGTGGCGACTCACAGTCGTCATCGCTTGTGCGCGCGCGTGAGAGAGGAGAGCGAGCGACACGAGGGGGAGAGAGTGACACATGTGAGTGGGCCGAGTTGGGCTAGACCGAGTCCAGGAAATGGTTTTGACCACCTGGGTTTGTCAAGTGGGCCCAAGCACTTAGGGGTATTTTGGTTATTTCGCAAATTCCTATAAACCCAATTATATCATAACTTACACATAAAACTTAGAAAAATAAAATAAAAATAGTTTTATGTGTCGAAAAAGGCAATGAATCCAAAAAAGTATTTTTTTCGGTTTTTTGCAAACACTTGAATTTTATGAAATTTTGAGTGATAATAATTAAGTTCCTAGATCATTAATAATTCATAAAAATTCCAATAAAATATGTACTACTACTAATAATTGTGTAAACCCTAATTTTCATAGAATTATGAAAGTTCTAAAGTGAATACCTAATAATACCTCGTGGATTGCTACAATAAATAAAATACCAAATAAAATGGGAAAATCACCTACAATGAAATTGAGTTAGTAAAACTTAAACATGAAACACGAGAAGTGCATTGCATATAGTTGCATTAGAACACCACATATTTACCAACGAACCATTGTCTTTATCGGATAATGTTGTGAATTGCAGAACCTAATGTCCAGGTCAAGTTATAGCTTCGAACTGCATTATCTCGTAGTTACCAAGCAAATTCATTCTTGCATTACCTTTGTCAGGTCAATCTTGCAATCCTATTGCAAGTGAAATCTTACATGTCCTTTGGCTTATTTTACAAAAATGTTGTCAAAACATTATTATTTGCACTCTAAACGCAATACCGTTTTTGGTATGAAATAAATGAATGTTGGGCGATGGAATCATGAATGTATACATGGTTGAAAGATCATGTGATGAAGATTTCATTATACCGGAGAAGTTAGGATTAACAACAACAATAGTTAGTCATTCTTGCACCGTATAGTACCGCTCTAACCACATATCTTGTTATAGGGTGAGCGAGTCAGAAGTACCTTCTTCCTTTTGTTTGTCCTCGTATATCTAGTCGGACTGAGATCCATAAAGAAGATCAGAGCGTGGGAGCCTGTGACATCTCTATCTTGTGTTTCAGAGTAACGACTAGATATGTTAGAAATGATGGTAATCAAACCTATGTCTATCGACCAAATTTTGTTACAATGGGTGGGCAGCGGGGTCGTGGAGGGGGACTCGGCATGACTCAGTGAAACTTGGTATCAAGACTACATATCTAAGGAAATATGGAATAAGTAATAAGGCCAAGGATGTTTTCGGGCAAAGTAGCGCACCTCTCAAGAGTGTAAAAATGTGACATATTACTCTATGTTCTAGGAAAGAACAACGATCGTAGCGTGGAAAATAACTCTATAAAAGTTCTGACAACCAATGAAGGTTGATAACTTAGAATTTTATAAATCTAAAACTTACCTTTTCGAAAACATGCACAAGTTTTAGATCTTTGATCAATTATTTTCACACAAACATCAGACAACCATCTTAGAATTTGCTAAGTACACTCATACTTAAACTATCATCTTAACCCCTTGTTTAGGTTATAAGAAGACACGGTAACCGATATGAAGAATAGAATCAACAAAGTATCACACTAGTAGAAATAAGACATTATGTAGATATAGGAAACACCAAAAATAAATGTATAAGTAGATGAGCTAGCAATAGTATACCTTCTCCAATAAGTTGCTAGCTCTAGTGTTTTTAAGCTTAGTATTACTATTGATTAGAAAGCTATCGCTCCTACATTTGAATTTTTACCGCGCTGTGAATCCTCAGTGGACTGAGGACGATCTCGAAGCTTTTGTACACTTTTGGATCTTGGTATGAATTAATAAAGAAAGTTGTTGGACCCGCAATGTTTCTGTTGTATCACTCTGAGGATGTGATATTTACAGATAGAGAGTTTTGTGAGTGTCACATCAACGACTTGTACACCACAACCTGTAACGATGTACTGGGTCACCGCAGTCTTGCAGATCGACGACTTTAGATTCAACCTATTGTGATCTCGTGCTCGGACCTTATTTGGTGGTAATGGTATTTAAGGTGTAGTTGAGTTCATTTTGGTCAATGATGCTCCATTTTCATTCTTTTTTGGTCCGGGTCTTCTTTTCTGACTACCTGAAAATATTTTTTTTTCGATAGTCTAGTGTGCAAGGTTTCACGTGACAATGCGTTAAAAAATGCAAGATTAATCATAGACCTCAGACATAGTCCTATTTGTCAGTGTTTGGTCTTATGTTGTTTTAGCGAGAAGTATTGTAGAAAATTCCTATCTCCATAAGACAACATATTCTTTTAAGGATACCTCGAAATAAATTGATATAACCAACGGATATAACATTTGGATTGTGTGTTCGTTCTTATTCATGTTTGTTGGAATATACTTAATCTAGTGCACTTTATTTCATTTATTAATATGCTCGTTTTGTAAGAAAACACAAAGCATACAACAAAGATTTGATGTCCCAATAAAAACGTGAAGGTGTAATTAATAATAAAAATATGATAGTGTATCAAAGTCAAGAGGAGATCAACGATGAAGCAGAACCAGGAAACTGCTAGCCCGCTATCAAAGCGACTCAAACCCTTACATCTCGTCCAGCTCGACAATTCCTATCACATACTGAATGTGGGCATTTAATATGTTTTGCACACCCTGTCCATCATATGGGCTTGGTCTAGCTCGACCGTTTCTTCCAGTCTCTTCTTTTTATATGAAGTGTTCGACAGTGGTTTTTTCTGGTTGAAGGAAGTTTCTACAAGCTTTCAATCAAGTATTTGGGGCTTATTCTATCTTTTTAGGTTTTTGTTTTTTCCTGTTTGTATTTTGGTTTTTATTTCTAATTCCTTTTTTGTTTTCTATTTTACTTTTTAGTTTTGATTTTTCTATTTTTTTTAAAATTATGTTGTGGAAAAATATTAGTAATATTTTATTTGTTCAAATAATACTAATATCCATATTGCAAATTTATTCAAATAACATAAATGTTTATTTTGAAAATTCTTTTAAATACGCCAAATATCCTTATTAGAAAACTATTAAAATGAGATAAATGTCGTCATTGTAAAAAAACAAATTAACTTAAATGTTCATAAAAATCTTTCAATTTCGATAAATGTTCTTGTTTTGAAAACCGTTAAAATGATATTAATGTTATTATGTAGGAAACGTTCAAACAAGATAAATGTTCATGTGAAAAGTAAATTTTACTATTCCCTTTCGTTCGTCTAGATTTGTAGATATCTAGACAAATTTTAGTTTATTGATACATGTGAATCTAGATAAATTTTTAACCTCCTTTTTTGGACAGAGGAAAAGTACTACTAAAATAAGAATAAAAAGGGATTAAAAACCAAGAAAACAGAAAAGAAAAAAAGTACTGTATAACAGAAAAAATAGAAAAAAACCAAAACAATGCCTGTTATTTGGGCCGCATTGGCGTGTCCCACGAAGTGAACCTGCGTGCGGAGCTCCCCTCCCGCACGCGTTGAGCGGGACATAGGCGCTACCGTCCGGCTCGGGAAGGAAATCTTATACGACCCTGGGTCGTACGCTCGCTCGCTGGACCCAGTTGTCCGTTTGACACGTAGCGTTACCAATCTCAAAGCCATTCTGGTCTTCTTAGTCAGTTATTCCCCAATTTTCCTAATCAAATCCCTAATTCCACCGGTTCCAAACCGTTCGTCTACCTGCGATTCATCTCCCTGCCCTTTTTTCTTCCGACGGCGCTGAAGATGGCGACTGACATCGAAGACGACGACATCACGGCGGGCGGCCATGGAACGGACATGGAAGCCGATCCACCAGAGCACTCCCTGCGCACAGCTCCTCCACCCGTGGTGAGTACAGTATACATCTACAAACTGAATTATCCTCGTGCACATGGTGAGTATACAGCTTCTCCACGGCCAAATCTTTTCTTGAGTCTTGACTGAATCATCCCCGTTCACATGGCTGCAGGCTGATAATCAAAATTTGTCATCTGATAAAATTGTTCCAATAGTTGGAATGTGCTTTAAATCCGAGGAAGAGGCATACAAGTTCTATAATTCTTATGCTAAAAGTAATGGATTCAGCATCAGGAGGTGTCACAGAAAGTTTAGAGCAGATGGAACTTTGTCTTCTAGATATTTTGTTTGTAGTAAGTCAGGTGTGAAGGCTACTCATCCAACACATGTAACAAAGAAAGAACAAGATAGTTCCAGGACTGCTTGCAATGCTCGTGTTCAATTCAGCATCAATCGGGAGGGTATTTGGAATATTCAAAAAGTTACGCTCGATCACAATCATCAGATGGTAAGTCCGGATAAGAGACACATGCTTAGATCTCAGCGTCAACTCCTAGATGCTGACCGCCACATGATTAAGCAAATGAGTACATCCGGAATTAAACAATCAGAAATATATGATTTCTGTGAGAAATAGTATGGTAAAGATGGTGTACCCTTTTTGCAAATGGACTGCAACAATTACCTGCGAAGTGAGCGCACAAAGTATATGGAATCCAAAGATGCACAAACACTAATGGAGTATTTAAAGAACAAGCAAGTTGAGGACCCTTCATTCTTTTATGCAGTGCAGCCAAATGAAGAGGATGGTAGGATAATGAATATCTTTTGGGCTGATGGACAAGCTATCATGGATTATTCTATCTTTGGGGATGCTATTTCTTTTGACACCACATTTTCAACAAATAAGTTTAAAATGCCATTTGCTCCGCTTATTGGTGTCAGTCATCACAAACAGACTATTCTTTTTGGTGCAACATTGCTATACAATGAAAGTGCATATTCATTTGAGTGGCTTTTTAGAACCTTCCTACAAGCTATGTCCGGTAAGCAGCCTGAAACCATATTCACTGATCAGTGTGCGGCCATTATAAAGGCTATTGGAAATGTATTCCCGAACACACGCCATCGTCTTTGTTTGTGGCATTTGTATCAGAATGCCACTAAACACTTAAGTCAAGTAATCAGTGACAATCCCAAATTTCTTACAGAATTCAAGAGATGTGTGTATGAAGATAGATCGGTTGCACACTTTGAGAATAGATGGCATGAGCTGTTGGCAAAATACCACGTTATGGACAATTCTTGGATGAACAATTTGTACAAGTTGCGTGAGAAGTGGGCTACTATTTATCGCCGAGATTCTTTCAGTGCAGACATGACGTCAACTCAGAGGAAGAAAACTTTCCGCAAAAGACTTTGCCTTTCAGAATTTTTTGAAGCATATGATAAGTGCACAGCTCGTATTCGTAGGAAAGAAAAGTATGAAGATTACAAATCGCGCCATACCATGCCTTCCTGACCTACCTTTATTGAAGACTGCGGCTGAATCATACACTAGGACGTTGTACTCTGAGTTTGAAGAGGAATTCAAAAAGCAATTTAGTTTGTCATGTGTTTTGCTGGGCATTGAGGGACCAATTAGCACTTACAAGGTGACATCCTTCTAGTACAAGAATGACGAAGCTATAGTCGCTTTTAACCCATGTAATTTGGAAATATCTTGTTCATGCAGGTTGTATGGTTGCGTAGGTATGTAACACATTCTCCCTACTTTTTTAATATGGCAATCTTTTGATTTACCTTATGAAATTATTCTGAATGTTGTAGGTATATTATGCAAGCATATTCATAAGGTTTTCACCTGCTGCAATATCATTACCCTTCCAAGTAATTACATACTTAATAGATGGACAAAATATGCGAAGCAGGAGATATTTACATCCAAACCGAATATCAATGATAGCCTAGACTCCATGTTTGCACATACTTGTCGGAAGATGATGTCGCTTGCATTGAAGTGTAAACTTTCAAAGGAAGTTCTTGGATACCTCAATGATGGTATTGATAAGTTGGCTTTGGAAGTAGGTGATTTACTCAGCAAGATAAATTTGGATGAAGTTGATGAGCCTGAAAGTTCTGCTGAAAGTACTGAAGAAATTTCCGAAACAATGGTACCATTTAAAGCTCCTGAGCGAGTAAAGGCTCGGATGGAAAAAAGATCAAAAGATGTTCTAGAGGAAGCAAAGAAAGGAAAGAAAAAAAGGTAATTTTACTGTTATTGCGAATAAGTGACAAGGTTTTCACGTTTCTAATTTCTTGTATATACAAACAATGTGCAGGAAAAGTTTCAAACCATCCAACAAAGGTCAGTACTTGTTCCACTTAGAATTGAAGCTTTACAAGCTGATTGTGTTGATAATACAAAAGCTGATTGTAATACAAATCCATACACAACAGTGCCTTTTGTTCCACCTACCCATGGAGAATTTACAAGATTGTTGTTTGAGGTTCATGGAGATGGCACACCTGCTGCTTGTCAATTGAATTTTGGCGAAGGTTCATCAGGTTTCTACAGTGATGTGTCACACTTGGTGCCTTAATACTAGTTAGCTGGGCATGTCAGCTAAATGATGTTATTTACTTCTTCGACATAGCATTGAAGCCATCCTTTTATTGCTACCTGATACTATGTGGTTATGTTCTTTTGTTGGTATGTGAATATTGGTGATATTGTCAAATCTGGCATAATATATTCTTATTCAATTGCTGAAACAAGTATAAGAATAGGACTGCAAATACAATGTTTTTATTCACACAGCGATCTTCAGAACCAACATCTGATGGAGTGGCAGACAATGAACAGAGAGTTCAGAGGCACTTCAATCAGCATGCGTAGATAGGACATCGCAGCGAGCAGGGAGTCGTGCCGCGAGCGCCGGCGGAACCGCGACCAGTTCCGGCGCCGCACACACACCATCGTCCCCTCCACCGATGGCGCGGCGCCGTCCTCCCCCATCGATTGGCTGCCGACCAATCTGATCCCGACCAGAGTCACGAAGCCGAATTAGAGCCGCCGGGATAGTCCACGGCGGGTGGGGGTGCGCCGGCAGGGGGCTCGCCGGCGGGAGCCACCAGTTGCGTCGAGCAGAGGCAGGACCGTGCCGGCGGGAGGCACCTGTGGCGTCGAGGAGAGGCAAGGTGCCGGAGAACATCCAGCAGTAATTGAGAATTTAGGGATAAGTAGGCTGTTTGCTTTGAGATCCACGTTGCCAGGTGTCAGACTACCGAGCTGGTCCGGCGAGCGAGCGTACGACCCAGGGTCGTATAAGATTTCCTTCGGTCCGGCTCGACCAAGGCCGCACCCCTTGCCCCACTCTCCTCTCGTCCGCCTCCGTTCCGCCGCCCGCCTCCGTTCCGCCGCGGCCCCATCTGCGAGGTGGTCACGCGCGTCGGGAGCTTTCCCCTTCCGCTTTCACGGGTGGGTGCTGGGATTATGCGCCACCTGCTCCTGGCCCGCCGCCTCCCCGCCATGGCCCCTTTCTCCGGCTCCGCCGCGACCAAAGCACTCCTCTTAAACCCCTCCGGGTTCGCCGTCCGTGGCCGGCTTCCCTCCTCGCCCGCCTACCTCCCTGCCCCTGGCGGCCGAGTGTTCCGCGGGGCCTCGCTCCGTTGCTACGCCGCCGCCGCCGCGGTGGCCGAGCAGCACCGCATCAAGGTCCAGAACCCCATCGTCGAGATGGATGGTGCGTTACCTCGTCGTTACACTTACACCTCTTCCCTTCCTCGCTATCAAGCTGGAGTTTGTAACCGTACGAACTCCTTGCGTGTGCGAATCAGGTGACGAGATGACGCGGGTAATATGGAAGATGATAAAGGATAAGGTGCGGAATTCTGCTTTCACCCTTTCCTGTTTTCGATCACTAGTGTTGTTGTTGTTGTTAGTACTGGTTGATATTTGTTCCGTGATGCGAGTAGATCATGGGGCTATGTGCAGCTTATCTTTCCGTACCTGGAGATGGATGTTAAGTACTTTGACCTTGGGGTGCTCAACCGGGATGCCACTGATGATAAGGTCACCGTCGAGAGTGCCGAGGCTACCTTGAAGTAAGTAGACTGGTCCTCTTTCCCTCTCTGTGTTATCGGTTTTGACAGATTTGATCCAATCCTTCTCCTCGGTGACTTATTAGTTTGATTAGCGTTTTGGATGAAGCATATAAGAGATGCATCTGGCACTTACTAGTTTGATTAGCGTCTTAGATGAAGCATATGAGAGATGCATCTGGCGTTCATGCGATTGTGTTAGATTTCAGAGATGTTGCTTAGTAGCTACAATTATTTATGATCTTGTATGGAAATGATGTAATCACTTTCAGTAGTTGAATTGAATATCTAATTTGTTTGCATCAATTTTGTATCCGGTGTTGCTGTGTTGAGCTCTTTTTTTTATAGCTATCAGGTAATACCTGATGGATTTTAGCTGTCCTTTTTCTCATGGGATAGGCTCACTCAAGTTCTTTTTGAACGTTCACTCAAGTTGGGAACAAGGGGCTTGATGAGACCCATTTATTGGATATCTTCTGCTTTCCACGTCTGTATTATACCTGGCAAAATGCCCCAATTTGATCTGATCTAAGTGTTAATACTTCAGTTAGTATGGCGCCTCTCCTTACAATGAGTTCATCTAACTTTGGTTTCATACGACATGCACTTATTCTATTCGTTCCCATTTATGGATACAGTAGTTGGATGCACCTTATTTAGGTATAACAGAATAAGTCGTCGGATAACTATTAAATGTTACATTAAGCGGGCAAAAAATAGGTGAACTCACAAATGCTTGTTTTCTCAATTTTTCATTAAGCGGACAAGCAGCATAGATTATTATATATATCCTTTTACTGATAGGTTTCCACGAAGTATCTGCACTTCACTAAATGCTGGGCCATCTTTGAAGTGTTTTTTTATGTTTCCGCATGGAACTTGGTTGCTTCCTAGTACCTTCACATGCTTCACTATGCTATGACGGATAACCACATGATGCATGACTTTCTGCCACATCATTATTGTAAAGTAGGATGACTACACATATCTCTACTTTAGCCACATTCTTGTGTAACTGGTGTTACCAAAGACCAATGCTAAAGCTGTTCTTCTTCAGCTGTGGTCCTTGTTCAATGTTTGGCTTTGTTTTAGATTGTGTGTGTTTGAAAAGTACGCTATTACGTTATTTTCTCATCTCTATTCATCTCTTATGTGTGTAGGTATAATGTTGCTGTTAAGTGTGCTACAATTACTCCTGGTAGGGTCCTTTAAATTTTGATATCTCATATTCAATTCTTAATTTTTGTTGATAAAATGCATGCATTCATGATTCAGTTTGTACATTTATTTTGTAAGTATTCCTTTTAAATGGATGTGTGCTTCTGGCACATGCATATGTGTACTTGAATGTATTTTTCTTTCTAATCAGCTTGCTGACATGAGCTTAAAACACTTATAAGAATGTTGATCAGTGATCACATGGTTTGAACACTATTCTCTATGGTCACTACTAGCCGGAGTTTTCTAGAGTCAGTTAGATGTGGTCTGTGGAAGTGTGTTCCCATTGTCATAAGTTTCAAGAGGAACATCATAAATATGTTCCAGGTTTTAAATGCTTCTTTTGGATTATCTTAGCTGTTAATGAAAATGGTATCGGTCTTTTGATTTCATTTGCAACATTTCTCATGCTTCATCTTTTTCTTTCGTGGCACTGATTGCTGATCACTATTTATTAGTATACAACTAACTGTTTATCTATTTGCAAGGTGCAATTGAAGCCCTTAGTGAAACTTACTCTCTTATGCCTTTTGTTTTGCATCATTTGCCAGTTACTTTCTGTATTAATTTAATACTGAATTTCCTTGCTGTAAACTCGTAGGTAAGTATATTTGTTTGATGTTATTTCACTTTCTTTACGGACTTAAGAACATATATGATGGAAGTTCAGTATGTTGCCCCAATAGTTTGATTGAGTGCATTTGAACATTTAACAAGAATTTGGCCAAGCTTTTTTTGTTGCATTGATATGTCTTGTTTGTGTGATAATATCCAGATGAAACAAGAGTCAAAGAGTTCAACCTCAAGTCAATGTGGAGAAGCCCAAATGGCACCATCAGGAACATTCTAAATGGTTTGTTATTCAGCTCTTTGAAATGGCTTTGCTCTTATAGTTACTGTATGAAATTATCTGAAACTGAATTGGTAGTGAACGCTAGGTTGCAAGAATACATTTATAGTGTAGCATTGTAAATTTTGGTTGGGTTCCTGACATTTTTGCAATTAACATGTCACTATTGAACTTGGTTTTCTATATATATTGCACCAACCTCCTAAACTTGGGATGTCGCAGAATATTTCTGTAGGTTATCCACTTATCCCAGGTGACAATAATATGAAAAGTATTAATAATCTTATAACACACAAGTACAATCAATACTTCCAAGAGATATGGAATAGTCCGGATCATGACCATTAACTCTGCATTTCAATTTTCACGTCACAGGAACTGTTTTCCGGGAGCCCATCTTGTGTAAAAATATTCCACGGATACTTACTGGTAAGGGCAGATACGTGAAATTATGGTTATGAGAGAAAGTAATAAAGTTAGCATATAAAAGGAAGGAAACTTGTTTTGAAGGTTGGAAGAAGCCCATTTGCATAGGAAGACATGCATTTGGAGATCAGTATCGAGCTACCGATATGATTATTGATGGCCCAGGAAAGCTTAAGATGGTTTTTGGTGAGCTCCATTGACTGTTATTTACTTATTTCTTTCTTTGGTTTTATCCTATAGTTCCAAACCTTCTACTGTACTTTTGTTCATTTACCCCTTTCTTTGGTACTGAAAATCAGTCCCTGAGGGAGCTGAGCCGGTGGAGCTAAATGTATATGATTTTAAAGGACCTGGAGTGGCATTAGCAATGTATAATGTGGACGAGGTATGATAGCAAACTGATATAGTTCATTGCCTTCTCTTGAGTGGTAAGTTAATTTCTGCTCCTTCTTTTAGTCTATCAGGGCATTTGCTGAGTCATCAATGGCAATGGCACTGTCCAAGAAATGGCCTCTTTATCTGAGCACCAAGAATACGATACTAAAAAAATATGACGGCAGGTATCTGGAATGGCTGTTATTTACGATATTTTTTTTTGTGTTGTAGTCATTAAGCACTCTTTTGTTGCAAAGGCTACCAAATGGTCTCTGACGATCTTGTAAATATATACTCCCTCCGTCCCAAAATAAGTGACTTGAGTTTGTCTAGATTCGCATGTACCTATATACTAAAACGTGTCTAGATACATCCGAATCTAGACAAACCCGCGTCACTTATTTTGGGACGGAGGGAGTACATAGTTTCATACTGCATTTTGAACTGTCAATGTACCAACATGTTGTCTGGCATTAGTTGACCAGTAGCCGAGGGCCTTCTTGTTATGCTCTGATGAGGCCTTATTGGTAGGCAAAGTGATTATTCTAATAAATGAAAGAATAATAAGCTGCTTTCTTAACCTGTATCTTTACTGTACACTCCTGCTGGTGCATAATTAACCTTATAATTTTCCACTGGAAATGCAGATTTGTTTATATAGAACACAAGTGCACAAGTGATTTATTTTTGTTGCTCTAAATCTCTGATGACCTTAAGTATATAATTCTGCAGTTAATCATAATGTTATACAAGTATCCTAACTTGCCATGTGCAAAATTTAAATGTCCATAGATTCAAGGACATCTTTCAGGAGGTATATGAAGAGAATTGGAAGGAGAAGTTTGAGGAAAACTCAATATGGTATGTGCTAATTTATACCAGATTTGGATCACTGGAGTTCTGCTAGAACTTCAAGTGATCTTTACATGGTTCATGCAGGTATGAACACCGGTTAATTGATGACATGGTGGCATATGCTGTGAAAAGTGAAGGTGGATATGTATGGGCATGCAAAAACTATGATGGAGACGTTCAGAGTGATTTCCTTGCCCAAGGTTTGCATATGTTCTCTCCCTGATGTTGCAACTGTGGAGTTATGTAGATTCTGTTAAACCGGATGGTGATGTTAGCCACTATGATCTCTTAATAGGACAGACTTGTTGTGCTATTGTTTTTTTAATATTCAATCTATTATTCTTGATGAGTTCTTGTTTCAGGTTTTGGTTCTCTGGGTCTGATGTCATCTGTTCTGGTAAGTCATGTTATTCCTTTCGCTTTTCTGTAGCATTATTGTATTTGACCACTAATAAAACATTTTTTGCTTCTACAGTTATCTTCTGATGGGAAGACATTAGAGGCAGAGGCTGCTCATGGGACTGTCACTAGACATTTCAGGTTACATCAGAAGGGACAGGAGACGAGTACCAATAGCATAGCTTCTATATTTGCTTGGACTCGTGGGCTAGAACATAGGTAACCACAATAGTCTAGATGAAGAAGTTTATACATGAAGTTAGAAGATCTATAATATTCTTCTGCCATTTGCTTTTGTTCATAACCAGTTCAAATGCTGCATTTTCTGAATCACAGTAGTCTAGATGAAGAAGTTTACACATGAAGTCAGAAGATCTATAATATTCTTCTGCCGTTTGCCTTTTTCATAACCAGTCCAAATGTTGCATTTTCTAACCTACTTATGGCGTAACTACTTTCTCTGTCTAGAGCAAAGCTGGATAAAAATGACAGGCTGCTGGATTTCACACAGAAGCTTGAATCTGCGTGTGTTGAAACAGTGGAATCTGGGAAAATGACAAAGGATCTTGCACTTCTTAGCCATGGACCCAAGTAAGCCGATTTATGTATATGTGTTCTGTTTTCATGGTAGTTTAAATACTATGGTATCTTTTCTTGGGAACTTATTGATCTGGATGCACCGTGATCATATGATGGTTAGCCTATATATATTATCCCGAAATGATAATAATAAAACAAATCAGAAATCAGCTCAAAAGATTGTAGCATTTGTATTGATGACGATTAGACAGGTAAGCAGCATACTATTTGCTGTTACGATGGACCAAACATTCTTATTAGTTAGTACCATAATTTCAACTGCTTATCCTTCATGAGTTTTAGACTAAAAATATTCTGTGTAATAGCACCAACTCTAGCTCATGGGAGGGTGGGAGGGAGTACAATACTTATTCCCAGTTCTGAATTTGTTAAATTCGAAAAAAAGAAACTGAATTCGCAAGAAACAGCAGTTCATCAATAAATGATCCTGTTCCCCTCACTTCTAATTAGCATGGAGGAATATTATTGTAGGCTTATGTTTTGCACTCCCCCACTTGTTTGCAGGGGTTATTTGTTTGGTTAATTCGATATATGTTGCCATGAACTTTGCCAAATCGAAAAATACCATTACAAAAATACAAAGAAAAAATGCCACTCCAACTTTCGAGTAGTTTGAAAAATGCCATTTTTAAAGCATTGTTCTTTAATAGTTTATCCAGAAGTTTAGTTTTAAGTAATTTACCATTAAGATTGGACAGGGGAGTGTATTATTATCCTTGTCTTTCTGACCTCTATTGTATGTCTATCACTCGATCTGTTAATAACATGTCCTTCCCCTGTCTCCAGTTAAAGAATCACATTTCGTTTGTGGCAGTGCGTCAGATGCCTTGCTTTCGCTGTTTGTTGCTTCCTCTTTGATGTTCTGTTCCTTACCTGCTGCTTACACTAACATGGCATCGTTTCCGCCTCATTTTTGCTAGGGTAACAAGGGAGTTTTACCTGAGCACTGAGGAATTCATCGATGCTGTGGCTCAGAGGCTGCGAGAAAAGATCCAGGCGCCAGCTGCGTTGTAATTCGCACTCGCACCATATGCAGGCATTATTTCTAGCGGGAATCCTGCCTAGGATTGGGTTGGGTGGATCAGGTTTCAACCCTGGCTTGTGCTTATTCGGCACACATTTTGAGCGAGACGACGAGACAGAGGATCCTCTCCAGTTGCGTTTGTGTGTGGAAGTAATGTTAATAATCTGCGGTACCCGACTGTCTCTTCAGCCTCTGTTGGGTAAATAATGGTCCGTAAGCCAGTGAATTCAGTACATCAGATTAGCATCTTATCCATGCCCCTTTCGCTCAATTCTATCTGCTGGTTCACGTGGCGACGCCCCTCGTACTTTTGGTTAAAACGGTGTATGAAGGAATGGTTTAAGGGAACGTTTTTTTTTGCTATCGGAAGTATGTACGTCCATGAATGAAAGGTCGTCACCAACGACGCGTACGGGCTGAACGGGTTCGTCGAGGTCAGATTCACAGTGGCGGAAATGCTTTTCCTTTGCGTGATTCGATTTTTCTCATGTTTTCTGGCCTCTCGGCCTGCACTGCAGGCACGTCTGCCTCGAAAAAGAAGCGGTGTACCTACCTACAAGGAAACCTGTCCATATCAATCGGGCTGAATGGCTGATCGGTCAACGGCCGACGCGTCTATTCCCTGGAAGGTCCCCAGACTGCGTCGCCTCGTTACAAAACGGGAAACGGTTGTGGATTTTGCCCAGCGCCTTCAGACGTGAGCCGTGACCGGCGAGTTGAGTTGGGTGGGAGTGGGAGACGTGCCACGCTCACGCGGTCGTCGGATAGACACGCAGCCCTCGGCTCATTGATTACGCCCCGCCCGCCCCACCCACCCACCAGAACCCCGCCGCTTAGCCCCGTCGTTCACCTCCGGCTGTATAAATACAGCCCCCCGTGCCGGAGATGGGTATCGCTTCCTCCTCCTCTTCCAATCCCGAATCCATTGCTATGGCGCTCGCCACGGCCAAGGAAGTCGCCGCCTCCGCTCCCGTCGTCGTTTTCAGGTGCGTCTGGCTGCTCTACCCCTCTCTCCTTCTCGTATCGCGATCCCTCATGCCATGAACAAACACTACCGACCTCGACTTGGAAAATTAGTCTGTAATAGGAGAGCCGAAAAAGGAGAGGGGAAGGGGCTGATGGGGAAGGTGGAGGAAGGAGAATAGATCCTGTTCTATCCCCGCCACTCCATCCGTAGTCTTCTTTTCCCCATCCCTACGACTACGAGTCGAGCATATTCGTTGTTCTCTTTTATTATTATTTCCGATAATATTCCTTCTTGGTGGGGGAAGGAAGCGACGAATATTTAATTGCAAGTGCAGAATTTGTATCCATCTCATTGGGTTGTTTGGAGCCCTGTATGGTTTATGGCTGTAAAATCGTGGAAACACTTGTAAAGGATTGGAAAATTGGTGTGGGGTTATGGGAGGGTTTTACAGGGGTTCTGGCGTTGAGCTTAACGACCTGCTTTGTTGCAGTTTAGGAATTGGTTTTTGTTAACCCTGCTCCATGTCAATAAGCTACTCCCTCTGTCCCGAATTACTTGTTGCGGGTTTGTCAGGTATCCATACATGTTTTAGTGTATAGATACATGCCAATCTAACAAATTTGCAACATTTAATTCGGGACAGAGAGAGAGTACTATTTGTAGCACATTTTTGATTCATGCGCAAATGGGCAATGCTTGCCTTGTTAACGCTAACCTGATTCTCTGGGCTATCTCTATGTAGCAAGTCTTACTGCCCTTTCTGCACAAGGGTGAAGCAGTTGTTCACAAAGCTAGGAGCAAGTTTCAAGGCCATTGAGCTAGATGTGGAAGGTGAGTGGACTTAACTCATCTTGTTTTTCCTTTTTACAGTTAACTCGGTTCACTTAATTAGATGTATGCGCGATACCAAGAGCTGGTACCCGGATTTTCAGATGAGAAATTTACCTTTCTTGGGATGTTCCTTTTGTGCTATTTCGTTGGTATATGTAGATTGCATTATTGAGTTTAAGAGCTTTGACCTACGAGAGAATTTGACACGGCAGCACCCACTGATTCATTGTGGTACAATATTTCTATGTAAGCTCGTACTAAGTAATAATTTGGTAGGATCCTAAGCCTCTTAAGAGGTTTGGTTATGCACTAGAGAAATAATCGAGGACTTAACTCATCTTGCTTTTCTTTTTACAGTTCACTTAATTAGATGTGTATGCACGATATCAAGAGCTCGTAGAGATAAGAGTACATATCAATTTTTCGTCAGAAAGTACATACTGAGTTTGAGAGCTTTGACCTGCGAAAGAATTTTAATATGACAGCACACACTGATGGATTGTGGCACAGTATTTTTGTAACGTGGTTCGCAAGTGCATACTAATTTGGCAGGATCTTAAGCCTCTTATGAGAGTTTGATGTTTGGTTATGCACTAGAAAAGCAATCAAAGTGGCAAGCAACCAACTGTGACTCGTTATGTAATCAAAGTGCTTCCATCATAACCTCAAATATTTACCGTTCCTCAAAAATAATACTGCTCCTGTTAAGCGTTTGCATGCTGATACAACACAACTCTAGATTTTATTCAAGTCAAGGGAGTAAAACATGTTCCTTAGTTTGATACATCGTGCTAGTGTTTTTTTTATTGTGAGAGGATAGCTAAGTGGTATTTGGACCCTTTGATAAACACCTAGCATGTTCTAAATTACAATCGACCTAGGCCTAGCATGTTCTAAGTTACAATCGCCTCGTGTCTTGACTCTGCATAGGCGATGATCGGCAGGTGATTTTGTACGAGCTCTTATTGAACTTACCCGTGCTATCTCTTATGAAGGTGATGGAGCTGATGTGCAGTCAGCTCTAGCTCAATGGACTGGTCAGAGGACCGTTCCAAACGTGTTCATCAATGGGAAACACATCGGTGGCTGTGATGGTGAGCCATGTTGCCTTCACTGCTAGTACATTGCTACGAAAGAACTGACCACACAGTGCGAAATTCTTATTCAAGCAGAAGCAATTGCTTGTTCTGATATTTGGATTTTACCTGACATGTCAACTCTCTTGGTTTTGGGGCAGATACTCTTGCGCTGGAGAAGTCGGGAAAGCTTGTGCCTCTGCTGACGGAGGCCGGAGCAATCACCGGTTCTGCATCGAAGACAACCATGACTGCCTAGCTCGGTCTGCGAGTTGTCTTGGTGGACATGTTAGTGTGTTATTATTTATGAAATAATGTAAGGTGGGAGTTTGGCAAGTTCAAGACTTGTTGCCGTCTAGTATGTTTGGAGATGCTGTTAAATCTCAGTGTGTGACTTCTTAGATATCAATCAAATTATCTGTGTGATAACAATCTTCATTGTCAACTCTTCTACATACACGTATATGCATCTTATACTCCCTCTGTCTGGAAATAAGTGACCTGAATTTGTCTAGACAAAAGTCACTTATTTTCTGGACTGGAGGGAGTATTATTTCTCCCACTGTGATTTGTGAGGGAGGGATTAATGCTGAGACTGGATTCAGTCTCTTCCATTATGATCTGTGAGGGAGGTGTCAAATGCTGAGACTGGATTCAGTTTCTCCCATTGTGAATTGTGAGGGATGTATCGATGCTGAGACTGGATTCAGCCTCTTCCAGTGTGATTTGTCAGGGAGGTGACAATGCTGGGACTGGATTCAGTTTCTCCCACTGTGATTTGTGAACGCTGGATTTAGTTCGTCGCATTGTGATTTATGAGGGAGGTGTCAACTCTGAGTCTGGATTCAGTTCCAGTTCTGTGTCGTCCAGGTGAACATTCAGAATGAAGCCAATTAAAATACTGTACATCAAATCTGTCCTTTTCTGCAGAACAATTTGTAATGTAAGTAACGAACATACTACGCCCGGTTACCAACCAATTTCATGTACAGTTTGTACACCACCAGCTCTTCATCGTCGCCCATGCGCGACTCTGCAGCGGGAAGCTTGCCGTAGGGGAAGTCCCGGCCGAAGTCGTACTCCTCCATCCACCACTCCGTCCGCGACACCCGCCTCGCCGTCTCGTCGTCCTCCCTGTACAAGAACACGCGGCGGTAGCCCACGTCCCCGCCCTTGCCGTCCACGGCACGGCCTTCGCGCACCGGCACGTATGCCCCTGGCCCTGCCCTCCGTGGTCGCGCCGCCTCGTCATCCTCGACGTCCGCGTCGCGCTTGCGCTGGTGTACGGCGAAGAACCACTGGCACCGGTCGTTGGCTGCCGGGAACGACAGCGTGAGCACCGCCGGGTGCGCGGCGAAGACGTCGGCCACGGCGTACATTCGGCACCGGCGCGGGTCTCCCAGGTTGACGGTGTCGAGGTAGAGCCGGACGAGCAGCTGCGGCTTGTTCGCGTCCGCGTCAGCTCGGAGACTTGCGCTGTCGACGCCGAGCTTCTGGTGCACGACCCCGCCCTGCTTCCGGTAGAGCTTGCAGACGACCATGTCGAAGGCGGCGGCGGCGGCAGCGGAACGGCAGTCGCCGTACTCGTCCATGCGCCACTCGGTCTCCTTGGTCGAGGCGGAGCCGAGGTCGGCATCGTCCTCGTAGTACCGGAACGCGTGGCAGTAGGCGCTGCCGCCGAGGAGCCTGGCCTCGCTGCCGAGGCGGTACGCGCCGGGTCCGGCTCTCCGCCGTCCACCTGGGCACTGCGCCCGGCACACGAAGAAGAACCACTCGGGCCGGCAGTTCGCCGCCGGGTACACGGCGGCGAGGAAACCTGGGTGCGCGCCGTATACGTCGGCGTCGTGGATCTGACGGGGCAGCAAGTCGCACCGCAGCGATCGGCGGAGGGGCAGGTACCGGGCTACGATGTCTTCGGGCGTGGGATCCAAGGCTCCGTTGTCAGAGGCGGTGACGACATCGTGCGTCGCCGTGGAGGAAGATGAAGGCTTGATGGACGGTGGCCTGGGAGGCTTGCCCCTCGATTTGGGTGCGGTGGCGGTCACCGGGGGCAGGACGACCCAGCCGTCCTCGGTCTCCTCCAGATCGGGGAGGACGGAGGACGAAGCCGCCATGGGCATGGCCTCCGGCGACGGCTTCTTGGGCCGGGAGGGTTTAAGGGCGGGCCAGTACATGTTTGTGTGCAGCACGCTACTGTACCTGCGATCGCCCAGGGTTGCACGCCTTGTTGTAGAAGTCCCCAGTCATGACGAAGCGCGGTACGGTTCGGTTCGGTTCGGGTCCCCGAGGCAGGAGCTTCAACTCGACCCTTCGGCGGTACGGAATCCGAAGCGGAACACGGCTCGAACGCGACGTCAACCACCCCCGTTTTCTTGCGAAAAAACATCTCGCTTTTTTTAAGAGGCGAACAATATGTATATTTGGGCTCAAGACTGGGCCAGGGAGGGACCTTTTATTGGAAGGCCGTCGGCCCGTAGGCCGTTCTGCCCATGGCGCTGGTGGTAACATTTCATGGTGCGTGCAGGATGCGACGACGACAGCGATTGGTATTGCGACGAGGCGAGGCGAGAGAATTGTGAGGAGGTGCACGTTAACCCTTGGGGCCAGTGAAACTAGGCGGAACCCCTCCGATGCGCGCGCCTCGCCCTCGCTGCTACTCTTTCCGCTGTAGCGGGGGACTGGATGTCTGGATGGATATACGAACGCCAAAAAGAGGATACATCGATCGACGACCGACCCATCGCGCGACACAGCACCAGTCACCAGACAGGTGCATCGGATCGGAGGTGTCATCTTCGGTGGATCCATGGAACATGTAAACCCTTATCCCATTGCATCGATCCGAAGTTGACTTCTTTTTCTTTCCTCTTCGAAGTATTCATCGAAAAGAGCATCTCGTCGATTCATCTGTATGAGAGCATCTTCACTCGTTCGGCGTTCCCAGGACGAAATCCGGCACTATTTAGCGCCAGATGGATGTAACTTTCGGTCTAGGAATAACCATTTTTCCACTCGCGTTCCCAGGCACGGTTTCCAGACAAGGAAAAATCAACGATATTTCGTCCGAATTCGGCCGGCCTAGTTCGGTATATATATTTCATCTAAAATAAATCAAAACTTTGAAAAATGATCATGCATCATGGACAAACTAATATACACACATAGCATAGCATAAATATTACATAGTTCAAAGCATATGACAACTAACAACGAAGGTTTCGTAGTTCAAAGCATAATAGTAAAATGCAAATTTGACCAAATCCTCTCCGACGTTTAGTCGAACACATCATGCGCGGGTGGAGGTAGGACGAATGTTGTGGGTAGATTCTTAGCCATGGGTTCCGCCGTCAGGACGAACGGTGGCAACATCTCCACATCCGCGGCGGATTTGGACTTCCCACGACCGCAAAAGGCCCTCTGCTTCTTCGCCTTGCCTCCGGTGGCCGCGATCGACTGTCGCTTCGCGGTGGCAGTGGAGGACGCACATGGCTTCCTCCCCTTTGTTGCATGCTTGCCGGTGACTCCCTGGCTTGGATTTGATACGGTGACGGTCGGCCAAGGCACTGCGAAGTCCGTGCGTCAGACGGGCGACGACATAGGGTTTGACATCACCATAGCGGAGGCAGTCGAGGCTAGGGTAGCCGTCAAATCGCCGATGGGAGGGACGGAAGGGGAAGAGCGGGCTCTGGCAGCCCCGTCCATGGAAGGGGCTCACGAGTGAGTAACATGATCGTATCATTTGCAGAGAGCTTAAATCATTGCATACTTGACATCATATTTCTTGATCATTGTTTAGATTTTATCAATACGAGTTTTTAGAGATTTTCATTATCTTTAAGACAAGATGAAGTTTATCAAAAACAAATTTTAGATGAAGAACTTATCACGCTTTTGATTTTGCAAGTTTTATTGGCTCATCGGTTTTAGATAGGTAAAACCTTTTATATTTTTTTATCCTCTCTTGTTGGACTATGATTTTTTCTATTCATAATATTGTAGAGCCTTTAGTTCTCTTCAAAACGAGCCCAAGATCATCAAAATCAGAGTCCGAATTCAAAAGTTATTGAAGTCGATGTCTAGAGTATTTCCATGGGTAGTAGTACCTGTCCAAGTACCGGTCTAGTACCACAAATTGTTTTCCCTTGCAGTATAGCCCTGTTTTTATTGGCGGTAGTACTAGTAAAACCATGGTACCACCGGCCCTATACGTTTCAACACATAACGGCTTGATTCCCGTGGAATCTATTTAGGATGCCTTCTTCCTAAAAAGGTAAGATGGTTAACCTAGAGGGAGTAAATAGCTAGGTTTCTACAAAAAAATTTATAATATTTTGCAAATTTTAGGCTTTGTGGAATATAAGTGTGCCTAAATTAAAACTAGGTGAGGCAACCTAGATGATGATACAAGGTACTTCAAGCATGAAGGCTATTACAAAATAAACAACACAAGTAAGAGGTTCGGTTTAGGGATAACCTAAGCATGCAGAGACGAAGATGTATTCCCATGTTCACTCCTTGGGGGAAGCTACATCATGTTTGGAGAGGCGTGAGATTCCACAAAGGATTTTCCCAAGCCACGAAGGGCACCTTATCTCCAAGCCTATCCTGATGAAGGAATAACTCACTTACTCATGGTAAACTTTAAGGTAGTCTCTAAACCCTCAAAAACTTTCCACGGGGCAAATCATATGCCGAAAGCCTCTGGGCGACCCTAGCCGCCTAGGGTTTCCCACGAACCTAAGAGTAACAAGAAAAATGGATGAAATCAAGGGAGAATGAAGTATGGCTTGGTGGAAACGTAGATTGGGACCTCCTCTTGGTTTTTACCAAATGGATTTGGTTAGGTAGAATAGGAGGTCCTCAAGCTTTGGTATTTCAACAATGGAGTGAGAGAGAGCTTAAAGAATGAATATAAATAATTGACCTAACCTCTTAATGGAGAATAAAGGGGGTAGTTTAGAGTCTAGGTGGAAAACTAGCCATTTTGGGGGAGCCAGTGATAGAACCGGTAATAAGTTTAACATGGCCGGAAGGTTCTAGCGCTAGTCTCGGTGGGCCGAAAACCAGACCGAAAACATTCCAGCGCCAACTGAAAATCCCGATGGCCCGCTAGAACACCAATCTATATAGCGTTCCATTGGGCGTCGGGAATTTCCAGCGGCAGTTCCGGCCGCGTCGGGAATCTCGTTGATTTCGAAGAGCCCCTTCATGAGCTATTTTTTCACTTTAATTTTGCCTCTTCTCAAGTGGGTGTGGTGGATATTTGATATTAGGATGTGTATATGGTGTTTTGCATCCCCAAGGAGCTCATCGATACTGTTGGGAATATGCCCTAGAGGCAATCATGGTTGATGATATTTCCCAAAGTATTCATAAAGTAAAGTTGTCCTTGTATGAACATCAGATATGTATCACTGAATACGTGATTCAGTTGTGGAACTATATATTCATGATTGTTCATACTAGATTATCCTTGGTCGTTGAGGTTGTGTTGGACACACAACTTAGACCAATGTGCAAGTCGGCTGATGACACGGTTCCACTTGTCATGGGCATGGTGATGCAATTCCGACTTACACTGATTCGGCAAAAGAGTTTAGCGAGTCGGACTGAACCATAGTTGAGATGCAACGAGCATGTTGTCATTTGCAGTCTCAAGCAATGGAATCCTTTGACCTGAGGTGATTGCATGATCCGAGTTGCGGATCGCCAACTTAGGTTCTATCAAACACTGTTCCGTAAATGGGTAGTTATAAAGGTAGAGTTTGGATTGGTTGTGAAGCAAGCTGCGTGACGTGGATTACCAAGATGGGATTTGTCCCTCCGCGATGGAGAGATATTCTCTGGGCCCTCTCATGTGATATGATTCGGAAGCATGGCCATGTGCTTCTCAGTTAAGTGTTAACTGAGGAGTCGGACTAAGAGTTAGTCCAGTGAATCACATATCATGGTACGAGCAGAGAGTTAAGCTATTAAAGGGATGGAAACTACTCGCTTATAGCTTAACAGATATATCGTGAGGCAAAGGGACTTGGACGAAAGTCACATTGAAGGTTTGTCTTCTGACTTTGCGTCACTTGGGAGTTGGCATGTCTTGCTAGAGGCCGCTACCATCTATCGACTTGAGACCGAGTGTTCATGGGAATGAGTTGGACTCAAATCCATGACGGGATACTTGGAGGAGTAGCTCATGTCGTGTCCAGGTATACGTAAACCTACAGGGTCACACACTTAAGGGTAAGGAGCCCATGTGGATTAGATCCATGTGGAGATTGGAATACGGCCTAGATGGGCCTCAAGTGTTGAGCCCAACTAGGAGTGTATATAAGTGGAGTGACAAGGGATAGTCCCTAACCTAGCCGTCACTTTCTCTACTTCCATTTCAGGCTAGACAAGATCTAGCAATCCTCTGTTCGAAGCTCCTTCCTGTATGTGTGGATACCGGTAGAGGCGTTGCACGTGCGGCGCTGGAGACGGGAAGCTCGTGGGGATCTGGCGAAGGAGTCCGTGGGATCCGGTGTAGTTGTCCGTGGGATTCAGAAGGCTGTCCGTGGGATTGTTCGGCACTGCTTAGACGTGCGACATCAACTTCCGCATCTGCGCGTCTAGCGGTAATCTTGTGGCCTATTACCTGAGCTGGATCTTGGGAGTACCACGTTAGGGAAAAAGTTTTGTTTATCTCTGCGTGGCCCAACAGTGGTATCAGAGCGAAAGCTTCTGGTTTTGGGCTCTAGATCTGTGCGTATGTTATATGCACGAGGTGGTGGATAGGATCCACTTAGGGTTTCGGTGGTCGATCTATGAGATAGATCGGTTTTGTGCAAGATTGATTAGATCAATCGCACTCGGGGGTGCATGGAAGATCATGTGCGGATGATCAATGAGATTGGTCAGATCTGCACAGGGATCAGATTTGGGAAAAAGTGTTTTATCCAATGACTTAATCCATGGTTCAGAATGCATATTAGAAGTCGTAGCGCATTAGATGTCATTGCGAGGTTCACAACGCCGGTAGATATCGTATCTATGCATAACTTGTTTTTGCAGGAAGTTGTGAATTGTATGGCTTATGTGCATGTGATGTGTGTAATCCATACGTGATCTGTGTATCACGGGTTTGCCAGCCGACTGGAGCCAAAGTGTTGTCACTGTTATTGTATAACGACCTGCGTGTCGGCATGAGATGCCATCTTCTTGGATATTCCTTAGTGCTAGAGTAGCATGTTTGGAGGACTTGAAGGACACTGCAGCCAAAGGCATGATGAACAGGTTCATGGAGATGGAGATCACCATGAAGGGAGCCATACCATTTCACATTATAATTGGATTATTTTGTGTGATTGTTATGTCTCTAGTTTTACCTCTATGAGATAGTGGTTAAACTTTAATCCCTCAAAGAAGGTCTAGTCGGTCTCCTCGCTAGTGTTGCACCATCACAAGTAGGACATGTTGGAAATATGCCCTAGAGTCAAATAGTAGTAAGGACTATTATCATATTTCATATAGTTTATGATTAAGTTTTATATCATGCTATAACTGCATTGAGTGGAAACATCAATACACGTGTGATATACAAACAAACCAGGGGTTCCCAGTGAAACTCTGGTCACTAGTTCATTGGTCAACAGATGATCAAGTTTCCTGATCATGTGGCATTTATGCCAGCTGGAAATGGAGTCATCTCATTCTGAGAATGAGATGATGAACCAATACCCAGTCTAAACATCGTGACCCGATCATGTCACGAAGTTCAAGTTACGATGATTAGAAAAGGATCCTCGTAGACTATTCCTTAGACCGTGAGGCTATATCAATCACTGTCTCCCGAGAGTGCTTAGATAGCATCAAACGCCATCTGGTAAAACGGTGGTTATAAAGGTGTGTTCAGGTATTCAGAGGAAACCGTAGAGGCAATATATGTCAAGAGCGGGATTTGTCCGTCCATGCGACGGGAAGATATTCAAGGGCCTACTCGAACAAGTTATATCCAATAAGCTGCGCAGCGTGTGATTGGATCATGGGGATATCACTTGTCAGAACGAGTCAAGTAGCATTGTTCAGTAACGAGATTGAACACGACATGGTGATGTCATTGATCAGATCTAGGGAAATGCAAGTATCGAGAGACAAAGGGAATAAGACACGACTGTCCCGGTTCAAACGACGAAAGATCTTCGTGGAACGCACAGGGGTCACATGGCCATCCAGGTCCCTCTGTCGATCATTGTTGTGGGAGTGTCCCGACCATGTCTGGAGTGTTCCCGAACCATGGGGTATCACGCTTAAGGTCTTGATGATGCTTAGAGACTGTTAATAGGATCGATAGAATCACCGAAGTAAAGAAGGGAGAAAACCAGAAGGGTTTCGGTAAGTCCGGAGGATGTCCGGAGTGGAGGTGGAAGGTGTTCCATAGCCACGGAGGTTGAATAATATGTGAATGAATGTTAAATATTGATTTAATCATTTATTCATATTTATTTAATAAAGAGAAAATCAATTAAAGGTAAAAAAGGCTTAATGGGCCAATTCCGGAGGGAGAAGGCCCATTAGGGGAAAGGAGAGAGGGAAGAGGGGCCAAGGGGGAGGCTGGCTGGGCCTAGCCCCCCCCCCCCCCCGCGCGGGGCCCACTAGGTGGCCGGCGGCCACCTCCTCCCCCTCCTCTCCTTTAGTCCCACCCCGGGACTTTGAGGGAGGTAGTACCTCCCCTCCCCCTATATATAGTGGGGTATTTGGCCAAGATAAATACACCAATAATCAATAAAGATCTCCCCACTTTTGGGAGGACCTATAATTGATATTTTCTATCTCACCCTCTCTCTCTCGTGACCATGGTCCCAAGTATGGACTGTGCGAGCAAGATACATCTTCACCGCAGAGCGCCGTCGCGCTGTGGGATTCGGATCCAGGAGCTCTACTTCCACAACTACTCCTGGATCGGGGAAGCGGGAGTCATCGTCAGGCACCGGACGTGTGTAACTCCCCGCGAGGTGTCGCACTTGAGGCACTCAAGTCGTTGGAGCCAGAAGGAGCGCAAGGACTGCATCACGACATTGAGGTCGGCTTCGGCTCGTCTACATCAACCACACTCTCCTGAGCGTTGACAACGCTTTTCGGTCTTCAAGGGTAAGTTCGCGAAAAGCCCCTCCTGTTACTGTATTACTAATAGATAGGTCCTAGCAGCTTCAGGGGTTCAGGGGCGTAGGGTAAAATTTTATTGTTTTCATGCGCGGAACCCCTACAGGACATTCTTGGTAGTGGGCTCATAAAATTGAGGTGCTACCAATTCTTTTCGACTAGATGGGTTCGACTCGGACTCTTACAGCGGAAGCACTTGGTAAGCTAGACGAGTCTATCACAACGGTTGTGGGGCTCGGGGAGAGGGCGGTCGGGAGCCGGGGCATGTGATGCCACCCGACCAATAGGAGTCGCATGAGATGAGATTGGTAAGGAGTTGCCTACCTAGATCACTTGACGGCTAGCGGTGATGCTAAAGCTCACTAGTCGACTTGCTTATTTAGGCTCCTGAATCACTAAGTAACCATCGCAGGGATGTTGGTTCTAGTGGGAGCATAAGTATTAAAATGTTTAATACACCTGCTCTTTTATGAATACTTGTATTAAGTGTGTTGCATATTTCTGTTGTAGATAATGGCACCTAGTAGCAGTCTCCCTCAGTTATCCAGTTTTGCGTTGAGGACCATCCTAGAGAAAGATAAACTTAATGGAACAAACTTCACCAACTGGTATCGTAATCTGAGAATTGTTCTCAAACAAGAAAAGAGGGACCATGTTCTAGACAACCCGCTTCCAGATGTGCCAGATGAGAATGCGAGTGTTGTAGCAACCAATGCCTTTCGTAGAACATATGATGAGTCTACAGAAATTAGCTGTCTTATGCTTGCTCACATGGAACCAGACTTGCAGCAGCAGTTCGAGAATGTTGAGGCCTACGATATGATCGAAAGCCTCAAAAGCATGTTCCAGGCTCAGGAAAAGACCGAGAGGTATCAAGTCTCTCATGCTTTGCTGAGTTGTAAGCTTAAGGATGGTGATCCACTGAGTCCGCATGTAATCAAGATGGTTGGTTATGTGTAGTCTCTGGAAAGGCTTGGCTACCCCATTAGCGAAGAGTTTGCTACGGATATAATTCTGAACTCTCTTCCTAGTGTGTATGGTCAGTTCATATCGAACTACCACATGCATGGTATGGATAAGAAGCTCACTGAATTGCATGGGATGCTCAAGCAGGTAGAGGTTGATCTCAAGAAATGTACTAGCCAAGTGTTGGTGGTACAGAATAAGGCTAAGTTTAAGAAGAGTTCTTGGACTAAAAAGAAGAAGGCTAAGTCAGGAGGTAATGCTCAGGATGAGATCCCAAGCGTTTCCTAAGGGACTAAGTCATCTCCTTCAGCCGGATCCGCTTGCTTCTATTACAAAACGGATGGCCACTGGAAGAGGAATTGCAGCAACTATTTGGCGGATAAAGCCAAGAGTGGAGGTGTGACTTCCAATTCAGGTACACTTGTTTGCAATGTTATAGACCTTTATCTTGCTGATGCACCTGGTAGTTCTTGGGTATATGCTACCGGATCAATCATTCATATCTGCAACTCATTGTAGGGACTGGTAAGAACTAGGGGCATAGCAAGAGGCGAGGTTGACATTCGGGTCGGCAACAAAGCAAGAGTTGCTGCGTTGGAAGTCGGCACGATGCAACTTCATTTACCTTTAGGATTCTTAATGGAACTAAATAATTGTTATTATGTTCCAGTGCTTAGTCGAAACATCATTTCTGCCTCATGCTTGATGAGACAAGGCTATGACTCTAATATTAAGAATAATGGTTGTTCTTTATATTTGAATGATATGTTTCACGGCTTTGCACCCGTTCAGAACGGGTTATTTATTTTGAATCTTGATGGTGGGTCGGTCTATAACGTAAATATGAAAAGGTTGAAACCAAATGATCTGAATATGACTTACTTTTGGCACTGTCGACTTGGTCATATAAGTTGGAAACACATGAAGAAGCTCCATGATGATGGACTCCTAACTTCGTTCGACTTGGAGTCGTTCGAGACATGCGAATCCTGCCTTCTGGGCAAGATGACCAAGACACCTTTTGCAAGGAGTTGTGAAAGGGCGTCTGACTTGTTGGGACTAGTACATAGTGATGTATGTGGTCCAATGAGAGCGACAGCCATGGGTGATTATGAGTACTTCATTACCTTCACTGATGATTTGAGTAGATATGGACGTGTCTACTTGATGAAACATAAGTCGGAAGCCTTTGAAAAGTTCAAAGAATTCCAGAATGAAGTACAGAATCAACTCGGCAAGAAAATAAATTTTCTTCGGTCGGACCGAGGAGGCGAATACATGAGCCATGAGTTTGATGACCATCTGAAGAGTTGTGGAATAGTTCCTCAGCTCACTCCACCGGGTACACCGCAAAGGAACGGTGTGTCGGAACGGCGGAATTGGACCTTGTTGGACATGGTACAATCAATGATGAGTCGGATAGATCTACCTTTATCATTTTGGGGTTATTGTCTAGAAACAGCGGCGTTCACACTAAACAGAGTACCATCGAAATCAGTAGAGAAGACACCACATGAGATGTGGACATGCAAGAAGCCAAGTTTGTCTTTTCTTAAGGTTTGGGGTTGTGAAGCATTTATCAAGCGACTTCAGTCAGACAAGCTTACAGCCAAGTCGGATAATTGTATTTTCGTTGGGTATCCAAGGGAAACCTTGGGTTACTACTTCTACAACCGAAAAGAGGGCAAAGTGTTTGTCGCTCGGAACAGTGTCTTCCTTGAGAAAGAGTTTCTCAGTTGGGAAGTCAGTGGGAGTACGGTGCGGCTCGAAGAAGTTCGAGAGGAACCAGTCAGTAGCGATTTGGTGAAAGCCTTGGAGGTTGAGCCAGTCGTGGTAGCTGAGCCGGCAGCTGCACCTACACTGCGAAGATCGGCAAGATTGCGAAGTGTTCGTGATGTATTACTGTTAGACAGTGATGAGCCGACAACTTATTCGGAAGCGATGGTGGGTTCTGATTCTGAGTCATGGCTTGGAGCCATGAGATCCGAATTAAATTCCATGGATGAAAATCAAGTTTGGAACTTGGTTGATCTGCCAGACGGTGCAAGACCCATCGAGTGCAAATGGGTCTTTAAGAAGAAAACTGATATGGATGGAAACGTTTCTATTTATAAAGCACGGCTTGTCGCGAAGGGGTTCCGGTCTACGATGAGACTTTCTCACCCGTAGCGATGCTTAAATCAGTTCGGATCATGTTAGCTATAGCAGCCTATTTCGACTATGAGATATGGCAGATGGATGTCAAAACGGCTTTCCTTAATGGAAAATTAACCGAGGACGTGTATATGATACAACTCGAGGGTTTTGTCGATCCAGATAATGCTGACAAGGTATGCAAGCTTCGGAAATCCATTTATGGGTTGAAGCAAGCATCTCGGAGTTGGAACATTCGCTTTGACGAGGTAGTCAAATCGTTTGGCTTCATCAAGAGTGATCATGATTCTTGTTTATACAAGAATTTTAGTGGGAGCAAAGTAAACTTTCTGATCTTATATGTGGATGACATATTATTGATTGGAAATGATGCCCAAATGTTGCAAGAAACCAAGAAGTCATTGGAAAGGAGTTTCTCAATGAAGGACTTGGGTGAGGCAACTTACATACTAGGAATCAGGATCTATAGAGATAGATCCAGGCGGCTCATTGGATTGAGCCAAAGTACATATTTGGACAAAGTGTTGAAGAAGTTCAACATGGAATCGTCTAAGAAGGGGTTCTTACCGATGTCCCATGGCATAAGACTTAGCAAGACTCGGTGTCCCTTGACAACTGATGACCGAAGTAGGATGAGTGTGATTTCGTATGCTTCGGCAGTCGGATCCATCATGTATGCCATGATTTGTACTAGGCCGGATGTTTCCTATGCTCTAAGTGTTGTGAGCAGATACCAGGCTGACCCTGGAGAAATCCACTGGGCAGCAGTTAAGAACATTCTTAAGTACTTGAGAAGGACTAAGGATGTGTTCCTAGTTTATGGAGGTGAGGTTGAACTCAGTGTAAGGGGTTACACGGATGCAAGTTACCTTACTGACTCAGATGATTCTCGTTCGCAATCTGGATACGTGTTCGTAATGAACGGAGGGGCTGTGATGTAACACCCTCAAATCGGCCCTATGCAAGTTTTAGCCCTTTCCGCCAAACCCGCATAGAAACGATTCAAGGACGCCCACCGGGCACTCTCGTGCGGGTGGAAAACGAAGTAATACCATTACACAACAGTCCTCGATGGGAACCACAGAACATATATACATCAGCGACTCCATGAGTCAAGAATACAGATATAATATACAAAGATCCAAATCACCTCGAAACGATAGAGCGTCCGACTACGGACAAGATGCAAATGGGGCTAAGAGCCCTGAAGAATAACCAATGGCGTCCATAACCCTGCCCAGGCCAAGCCGGAAGGGTAACCCTGCTAACGACGTCGATCTCAAACCTGCTAAAACAAAAAGGGTGCCGACAAAGGGCAAAGGGAAAAGAGGAGCGTCAGTACTGAGGCCAGTACACGGCGAGGCTAGAATTCGGCAGCTCTCGCCTACATAGGTATGGTGGGATGAAGCGGCAGCGCAGCGGCACTAAACAACCTATAGAGACTCGGTAATACAGGCGGCTATTAGAGAGGGGTAAGAAAGACCTATTCGAATCCAACCTGATACTAACACCAAACATACCCATCCTGGTATTCCCCCCTCGAGACCAAACGAGGAAGTCAAGCCGAGGAAACTCACACGGTTGGCAGATTTATTTATTCTTCCCATGTCAGTTATCCAATTTACTAGTCCTCTCAAATACAAGTCAAATTATAGCAGTAAACTTTAGTTGTAGTTGTCTATGATCGAGAATTTGTGCTCCAAGTTGTCCATAACCGCGGACACGGCTTTTCGGAAAGATTTAACCCTGCAGGGGTGCACCAAAGTATCCACACGCACTTCGACCCTTTTTGCCAGAACAATTAACATACACCCATCGGTATGTCGGCGGGGCCTAAGTCATGACGTTTCCCAGACCCAAAGCAAGTACATGGGGGGCCACCCCACTAAGCTACCCACAACGAAGTCGGCCGGCTCCGGAAACGGACCCAGGGTTTGTGTCAATGGCTATAAACGACTGGGAACCCGAAAAGTGTGACTGGGCTTGTCGATACCGTGAAAACATTCCACATCCTAAACAGTACAGGTGCTCAACGCACAATCTTAAATAAAACAGTAAAGCATGGCATAAGTACTGAATAGTAATAAAGCCCCAAACTACTTGTGGCCCCCGGTACAATACTTGAAATCAGGTAGTAAGCCGATGGGGGTGCCCACACACCCCACCTGTGGTTAGCGCGCTCAAACTCGGAACAGGTGTCAAGAACTCGGGTCCTAGGGGACACTAGTGAGCGGTTAAAAACCAAATAATTGCTATTACCCACCGGTGCCTCTGCATTAATCTACTATCAACATTAATTAATAAACTATAATTAGAATCATGACCAATGCCACCATTATACATTTGCCAACTGCCCAACAACTGTGGAACATCGACGACGCGAGGCAACACCTGAGCAAGCAACTATGGCTCGTAGGGCCAGCTGTCTATCAAGCAACGGGTAATAGGAGGTGTCCAAGGTAATATATCGTCTGCAAGGAATATATCTGGCACGGAACACTAAAGCATCACGACACGGATAGCAATAGATCAACATGAGGAAATAAAGACTATAAATGCAAAATAGGTAGAAAAGGGGAGAATACTCGCCTGGAAAACACTGCCGGAGGTTCATATCCGAAGAACTTGTCGATACTCGCATCCACTCATCGGTCTAATCCGCAAAGAAGCAAACACTGGCAGAAACACCGGATGCAATATTTAATACCACGGCAGAAGATCCAGCATGATATGATATGATGCATGGCATGGCACAGATGCAGTGCAATTAGGCAAGATTAAGTGGAACCGGGGTCCCGATAATTAATTAAGTGATTCCAGTTATTTACCTACCCCGCAAATTAAATGTTGTATTAGCAAGGCAAAACATGGCATCGGTTCGCTACACAAATTTAAATGGAGTCCGGAATAAGACAAAAATATCCCGCAGATGGACTCCGTATTTAATTTAGGTGAACCAATATAATGCCCCCAAACCACACAATATGTATGCGACATGAACAATTTGCAGCAGGTATATATCATTTATTATAAAAATAGGGTTCTCGGAAAAGGGAATCACATGAGGGTTCGGCGAACTTGGCTCCGAGGGGTTCAGGGTTCGACAGGGTTCGACGGGGCGGAAACGGCTCGACGGGAACACTCTCGGACAACAGAGTAGATCTTGGCGTTCCAGAAAGAAGGACTTGGTTCGGCATCAGGGCGCATCGGATTTGCCCTAGTCGGTGTCGATCTTGTCGTCGATGGCAAACTTGAGTGGATCGGGTACCGGGGTCTTCGGGTCCGGGAAGAAGATCTTGACGTCTGTGACGAAGAACTCGGGTTCAGAAGAAGGTCTTGGCGTCCCGATGGATCGGTCCCCGGGGTCAAAGAACTTGGCGTCCGAAAGACGATCTTGTCGCATCCGCGGTCTTCGGGTCATGTCGACGGTCATGGCGTTCGTGATGAAGTACTTGTCGTATTCGCGTCGGCGACCTTGGCGTCTGGGATGAAGATCTTGGCATGCCGCTGGGTACGGTCTTCGGTTACCGTGAAGGGGAACTTGGCATTCCAAGGAGATCTCCGGGTCCTTGTCGTTTCTGATTCTGAGACGGTCTTGGCCTTATGCAGCGGGGATTAAACGCGGACCACCAAGCGCGCTCCGATGGCTTCTAACAGAACCAACTCACGGGCATGCACCACTGCACGCACAGAAGATCGGAGCACTCAAAGCAGCACACCAACAAACTCCAACACATAGGCACACGGTGTCTGTCTTCCATGCATAGCGGCAGGAAGAAGGACGCGGCCGAAAGGCGGCTCGCTGGCAGGGGAGCTCCGGGCGGTGGCGCTTGCGGTCACTGGAGGCGCGAGGACGGAGCGCTGGGGTGGGGTCGCCGGAGACGACGCGACGACGGCTCCCGGCAGGGAGAGGGCATCGTGCGTGGGCGAGCAGGAGGCCCGGCAAGACAGAGGACCGGGTCGGCGGTGCGAGTTTGGGCCGGCCGCTAGAGTAGAGGAAGGCAAGGGCCTCGAGTAGCCCGGGTGGAGGCTGGCACCTGCTGGCGGGTGGAAGACGGGGAGCGGAGCTCCAGTCGGCGAGCTCAGGAGGCACGACAGAGAGGCCCACGGGGCGGCTGCGAGGGGTTGGAGGAGACGGCGACGAAGGCTGGCGGCGCTCGCTCGGCGGGGAGGAAGAGAAGGTCGAGAGGCGGCGGGGCTCCTGGAGGCCGAGCTCGGCTGCGCGGGGAGGTGGGGAAGGCCGGCGAGGCGGGGGTGGCTCTGGCGGCGTGCTCGGGTGCGGCACTGGCCTGGGAAGGAGAGGGGGCGCCGCGGTGGCGGAGTTCGCTGGCGGGAGAGGCGGTTCGGCAGGGAGACGGGGAACCGCGGCCACGGCGGGGCGGTGAGGGAGAGGAGAGAGAGAGCGACGTGGTGGTTGGGGAAAAGGTGGGGCGAGGAGTTTGCGGGAGGAGGACGCGGGGCACGCGTCGCGAGGGGAACGGGGTGGGCCAGGCGACGGTCGCGGGACGCGTCGTCCGCGTTCGGGCCGCGTGGGGCGCGCGCAGTGGAAAAGGTGGTGGGGCCGGCGCGGGAGGATCGAGGGGAGGCAGGCGCGGGCGTACGTGGGGGTGGAAAAACGTGGTGGGGCTGGGCACGCGGTTGGGTGCGGCGCTGTGGTGATCGAGGCCAGGGGGCGTGCGGCATGCGGAACAGGAGGAGTGAGGTGGCAAGCCCGGATTGGCAGGGTGATGTGGAGGGGTGGAGGGGATTGGCCGGGGGTGGCGTGCGGCGCATGTGGTGGCGGCTGGGTGGTGCGTGTCTGCTGGGAGGGAGTTGGGTTAGAGTAGGTTTTAGGGTTAGCTGGTTTAGGGTAGGATTAGGGGTAGGCGTTTTAGATAGGGTTTGGGGGTGGCCGGCTGAGCTTTCGGGCCTGGCTGGCTGCCTCCAAAAAGAATAATTTAAATATTATTTATTAAAAACGAGGCTTTTGCAAACCGTTGGTAGACAAAACAAAATATTCCGGAGACCCGGATTTTAATTTGAATTAAAGACGGGGCGTTTAGAAAACAAAACCAGGCTTTTCGAAAATAGTTTTGTACAAACACATGCAAGATGATGACGATGCTCAAATGCAATGTGGCATGATGACATGAGCATGTGGTCATGACGATGCAATGGACAAAATCAACGCGATTTTCTAGTAGTGGTTTTTGCGGGGCGCCACATGTGAGCTGGAAGAGTTCCAAGCAAGAGATTGTATCTGCATCTACAACAGAAGCTGAGTATATTGCTGCCTCAGAGGCGGCAAAGGAAGCTGTTTGGATCAGGAACTTCCTGATTGATCTTGGTGTGGTTCAGAGCTCGTCCAATCCGTTAGACGTGTATTGTGACAATAATGGTGCTATTGCACAAGCCAAGGAACCCAGACAAGACCAGAAGAACAAACATATACTCATGTGATACCACCTGATTCGCCAGTTCGTGGATCATGGTGATATCAAGTTATGCAAGGTACACACATATGCAAACGTTGCAGATCCGTTGACAAAGCCACTTCCACAGCCTAAGCATGAGACGCACGTAAGAGCCATGGGCATTAGATGCCTAGACATATGATGTCGGGACGATTGACTCTAGTGCAAGTGGGATACTGTTGGGAATATGCCCTAGAGGCCATCATGGTTGATGATATTTCCCAAAGTATTCATAAAGTAAAGTTGTCCTTGTATGAACATCAGATATGTATCACTGAATACGTGATTCAGTTGTGGAACTATATATTCATGATTGTTCATACTAGATTGTCCTTGGTCGTTGAGGTTGTGCTGGACACACAACTTAGACCAATGTGCAAGTCGGCTGATGACACGGTTCCACTTGTCATGGGCATGGTGATGCAATTCCGACTTACACTGATTCGGCAAAAGAGTTTAGCGAGTCGGACTGAACCATAGTTGAGATGCAACGAGCATGTTGTCATTTGCAGTCTCAAGCAATGGAATCCTTTGACCTGAGGTGATTGCATGATCCGAGTTGTGGATCGCCAACTGAGGTTCTATCAAACGCTGTTCCATAAATGGGCAGTTATAAAGGTAGAGTTCGGGTTGGTTGTGAAGAAAGCTGCGTGACGTGGATTACCAAGATGGGATTTGCCCCTCCATAATGAAGAGATATTATCTGAGCCCTCTCGTGTGATATGATTCGGAAGCATGGCCATGCCCTACTCAGTTAAGTGTTAACTGAGGAGTCGGACTAAGAGTTAGTCCAGTGAATCACATATCATGGTACGAGAAGAGAGTTAAGCTATTAAAGGGATGGAAACTACTCGCCTATAGCTTAACAGATATATCGTGAGGCAAAGGGACTTGGACGAAAGTCACATTGAAGGTTTGTCTTCTGACTTTGCGGCACTTGGGAGTTGGCATGTCTTGCTAGAGGCCGCTACCATCTATCGACTTGAGACCGAGTGTTCATGGGAGTGAGTTGGACTCAAAGCCATGACGGGATACTTGGAGGAGTAGCTCATGTCATGTCCAGGTGTACGTGAACCTACAGGGTCACACACTTAAGGGTAAGGAGCCCATGTGGATTAGATCCATGTGGAGATTGGAATACGGCCTAGATGGGCCTCAAGTGTTGAGCCCAACTAGGAGTGTATATAAGTGGAGTGACAAGGGATAGTCCCTGACCTAGCCGTCACTTTCTCTACTTCCATTTCAGGCTAGACAGGATCTAGCAATCCTCTGTCTGAAGCTCCTTCCTGTATGTGTGGATACCGGTAGAGGCGTTACACGTGCGGCGCTAGAGACAGGAAGCTCGTCGGGATCTGGCAAAGGAGTTCGTGGGATCCGGTAAAGCTGTCTGTGGAATTCGGAAGGCTGTCCGTGGGATCGTTCGACACTGTTTCGACGCGCGACATCAACTTCCGCATCTACGCGTCTAGCGGTAATCTCGTGGCCTATTACCTGAGCTGGATCTTGGGAGTACCGCGTTAGGGAAAAAGTTTTGTTTATCTCTGCGTGGCCCAATAGATACAACCCTCTTAATAGTGTGATGTTTCATAATCGACTAAAATAACAATAAGAAAAAATAAAACAAAAACACTAGCTCTTTTCATGATTAGCGAATGTGGGGGGGGGGGGGGGGGTCTTACCGCCTCTCATCATCACCTGTGGACTAAAACCCGTGTAAACACTAGTAGGTAACATTAGTCCACACTTTATCTCTGGTGTTAGCATTAACCAAACAATAATGGATAAGGGCATTTTTCCCTTACAATCTCCCTTTTTTGGTTAATGATGACAAACTGAACTAGAGTCAGAATAAGATATTATGATAAGCTTAAAATATTCCATGGAAAATATTAGGTAAGATCCCCCATAATGTTTCCACTTGGTTGAATTTTCTTTTGAATGCAAAGTGCAACAATAGGAATATGGAGAGCCCCCCAATATCTTTAGGAAACAAGCATGTCATAGACAAGTTAGGGGCATGGATAACTAGCAATAATTAAGCATGATAGCATAAGGATATCCAAGTAGTTTGATAATAATACCAAATAGTCACACAAGCCATAAGAACCAAATAAAGTAGCAAAGTAAGGCTTGTGTGAACGGTGAACCCCGGTAAGGAACCTGTATCCTAAGTAGACTATACTCTCTTCTCCCCCTTTGGCACCGAAACACAAAAAGTGACAATAGAGTAGACGATACTAGTGCTCAAAAAGCAAAGTGAGAATCATCATGAGAACGAGCAGAAGGAGGCTCAACATCTTCTTCATCTTTGTCTTCCATGTCATCATCACCATCCTCATCATCATCTTCTTCGGCGGAAAACTGAGAGAAGTCATACCCCTAGAACATGTCGTTATCAATCGGAGGCATGACATGGTTCATATAGGTAACCGGTACCAAGTCAGTGCCATCATCAGGAACTAGCAACCCTCTCTCCTCAAGAAAAGCATTGTGCCTCCTCCGGTTTTCCTGGCTGATCTCAATACTCTTGTGGGCAACATAATATGAGCCCCAGCACACCTCAAAGAGGGAAGTGAAAAACCTAGCAAGACCCTTCTTTCGAGGAGGAGCGGTGTAGTGAGAGGATCTGGAACTGGTGGGCTCATCTCGGGAAGTTCCACAAAGTGGCCACGAAGGGGAAGAGCATACAAATCCATCTCAACACACTATCCTTTGATCATGCCTCGGGGGTGTGGAGGTTGAGCACACACTAAATAAACTGACATTTGTTGGGTATGATGCGCTTGATTTCTTGAAAGATGAAGTCACAACCGTTGATTTTCCTGAGCCCATCGGGGTGGAATAGTGCAGCAAGTTGCAGTGGTAGCCAAGACAACTAGCATCATCTCCCACCTTTCTCACAAGGTTGCAACGTAAGATCTTGGCAAGGACATTGTAGTAGTAGTACATGCCGGAGAGGCCTGGTGAAGGCGTAATGGGGTCCTCAAGATAACAATGAGCAATGGCATCTGATGAGTCCATTTTTGAAGCATATTTACCTTATATTTTTATACAAGTAGAGTAGGATATTTTGTATTTTACCACGCTCGGGCGTACCTTTTGTCCTTTTTCCAACAGGATTCCCTTCACGAGCTATTTTTCCACATAGCCCCTTCACGAGCCCTTTCACGAGCTATTTTTCCACTTCAACTTTTGGCTCTTCTCTAGTGAGTGTGGTGGCTATTTGGTATTAGGATGTGCATATGGTGTTTTGCATCCCCAAAGAGCTCATCGAGACCGCCCCTCTTAGTACTGCGGTACTTCCTAATTCACTCAAATAATAATAAGAGAGAAATGCAAGGAAAATACCGGCTCTTCTTGTGATTAGCGAATTGGGGAGGGGGGGGTCTCTCACCACCTCTCATCATCACTTGTGGACTAAAACCTGTGTAAACACTAGTAGGTAACATTAGTCCACACTTTAGCTTCGGTGTCAACATTAACCAAAATAATGGATAAGGGAATTTTGCCCTTATACTTCCCCAATGGTTCCCCAACCTTTCTAGCAAGTTTCCCCTCAATTGTTGGCCCTCTTAAGCTTGCATACTCCCTCTCCCTCTCTCTCCCATGTTCTTGCATCTATTTAAGGGAAAAGAGAGAGGAGATCCAGATCTACAATTCTACCAAATCACATATCTTCTTTGTGGAGGGAGATCTTAGGATCTAAATCTCCGAGAAATTTTGTGTTCTATTCTTGTGTAATTCCTCTCTTATTCCACCATAGCGTTTGTAGCTTTGGTGGGATTTGAGAGCGAAGGATTTGAGCACTAGTGTTCTTGCCATTGCATTTGGTGCATCGGTTTGAGTTCTCCACGGAGAAACGGCTGGTGAAAGTTTGAGAAGCTTATTATTCTTGGGTTCTTGGAACCCATAGCTTGTTACTCCCGAAGCTTTATCCTTTCGTGTTCTTGGAACCCTAGACGGCTTGGTGGTGCCGAGGAGCTCAATTATTGTGGTGTAAAGCTCGGCGTGGTGGTTTACTTAGGAGCCTCCAAGTGAGTTGTGGTGATTGTCCCAAGCTTGTACGAGTTTGGCGAGCTCCCTCAATTGTCTCATAGTGGATCGTATGCCTGCCTTGGTAGTACGCACATGGGAGAATAAGGTGAGCCTTTGTGTCGTTTGGTGAGCGTTGTGCTACCACTCCTCCAGGTGAGACTCTTGTGGTGTTCAAGGAGAGCATTATGCCTCCGTACCTCTCTAAGTGAGATTAGCTCCCTTGGAAGTAAACTTCGGGTTAAATAATTGTCTTAGCATGCCTCCATTATTTCTATACCCGAGCTCTTTACAATATGCATTTTACTTTGTGATAGTCTTCGTGTCCAAAGTTATATATCTTGCTTAGTATAAGTTGTTGGTACATATATTGAGTCTAGCATATTTAGATTTTGTGCTCGATAAATTAAGCACTAGTTTTATTCTGCATTTACTTGAGCCAAAACTATAATAGTTTTAAAACACCTATTCATTCCCTTCTAGGTGACATTCATGTTCTTTCATATACGTTGCAAAACTAACCGTATACAATGGTCACAGATATTAGATAAAAACACTCATACAAATTAATAATGAATTAATAAAAGGCCAAATAGAAACAAAAAGAGAAAAAATGTACCAATAATTTACTCGACTTGTTTAGATCAAGTTGAGAAAGATACATTTTGGATCAAGACACACAGTGACTATCCTTCTCTCTATTCCTCATACAATGACACCATGTCAAGCATGGTCATCCCCACCACTATATTAAAGTAATATTGTTTTGCCTATCATTTATTCTTGACAAAAATATATCTTAATTATGAAATAAGACAAAGGGACTATAATTTTGTGAAGTTGTTGATGGTATGATCTACGGTGTTATTTGTTTATTCAGATGTTATAATTATAGTTTATTTTTTATTTTTAGGCGACTTTTTCAGGTCTGACAATGTGGTGGTGCGTGTCATCATTTCTGTCCATTTTGTTCTCTAAATAAGAAACGAATTATTAAATTTAGGGTTTACAATTTTACGCTTCATGCTCATTCGGTTATTCTTTTTATTTTCATAAGGTTCAACTTTTCTATTTTTTTCTCTTTGGCACTCTCAATCAAGATCCTAAGGGCTGCCATCGTCCACCATCTTAGACAACTGAACTGAGGAGTGAGGACAAAGCATAATTCAAGATAAAGCGATTATATATCTGTAAATTATATTATCACAGAAACCAATTTGAACACACAATTTTAGCCCCCTTGATTTGTTTGAGCAGGCTGGGAGAGAGGTTGCTAGTGCTAACAAGGGGAAAACACATCTTGAGTTTCCCCCTTGAAAAAAAAAATGAAACAGCGCTTTAACGTGTGATCAACCGAGGCTAGTGCAAAGTGGATGTACGATAGTTGTCGTTGCATCATTCTCCATCACATGTACCCTCTCTCTTTTCCTATAGAAGGGAGCATATATGCAAGTTCTTTAGATCCTTTTTTCTTTTTTGGTTTTGATTTCGCAGCGAGAGTTAGCTGACGGAATCTAGCAAGCTACCATAGCGTGCATGCCCCACCGTCGACGTCACGGGCCACGTCTTCGAGGTTCCACAGGCTACCCCACGTGGCGCCGTCGTCCTCGCTGGACCCGTATTCCTGCTCGCTCGTCGAGGCGCAGCAGCTTCCGCCGCCGCCGCCGCCATGACCGGCACCGTCGAGGAGGATGGCGCAGGACATGGGGCACAGGAAGTCCATGACGTCCCGCATGATCAGCTGATCCTCGTGGTCGTGGCCGGCCATCGTCGACGCCACGCCGCCCACGCCGCAGATCTTGTCGTCGTCGACCTCGACGTCGTTGACGGTGCCTGCCGTGGCGAGCTCGGTCTCGTCCTTGGCCTGCCCCAGCAGCAATTGCTGCTGCTGCTGCTGCTGCTGCTGCATCTCCCGGCGCTGCTTGAGGAACCTTGCCCTGGCGCGCTCGATGTTCTTGGACGGCTTGCCCTTCTTGAAGTGTGTCCTCCAGTAGTTCTTGATCTCATTGTCCGTCCTCCCCGGGAGGCTGCGTGCAATCGTCGACCACCTGAAGAAGGAACGAGCCATGTACTGAATTTCTGTACTAAAGTAGTACAGTACTGTATTTTTTTTCTCCTGTATGCATCTCATGCGTGCCGGCCCGAGCATACTGGAATCGATTCGTTAATCTGTATCGGTGTAAATGGAATGATCTCTACCTGTTTCCCCACATGGAGTGGAGCTGGACTATGGTGTTCTCCTCTTGTGGTGTGATCTTGCCCCTCTTCAGATCAGGTCTCAGGTAGTTAACCCACCGCAGCCTGCAACTCTTTCCACTTCTCTTCAAACCTGCAGCAACAGAGGAGCTCAGATGAGAAATATGCACTCAGGCATATTGTAATAAGTGGTCACCAACTCACCATGTGCTACACACAAAGGGGTGTGGTCCAGCTGGAAAAATATACTACTACTACTGGCAAGGCATAATGGTGTTCAAAATGGTATTAGTAACTTACAATTTTCATTTGCTATATATTTTCGGAAATTGTTTGCGTTGAGCTTACCAAGAAGAACTGAATGATCACAAGTCACAAGTCACAACCCTACTGTCCTTGATATGCTACTCCGTCCCAAAATAAGTGAGACTTGGATTTGTCCAAATTCGGATATACCTAGACACGTTTTAGTGTGTAGATACATATGAATTTACACAAATCCAATTCACTTATCTTGGGACGGAGGGAGTAGATCCGCCTACATATCTAGTTAGCGTTCACCACCTGTAAATAGTATGTGCTATCCCTATATATTGATGCTTAGTCTAACTAACTTTTAGGTCTGAGTGCTCAGCCTTTCTATAATTGATAACCGACTCGCTAAAATATTGTTCATATATACGTCAATCAACTCACTCCAATTTTGAGGAAGATTAGCAATTTCCAGTTACATTAACACTCCCTCTCACGACTCAGCTTACGATTCTGCGAGCGGTGGATGCAGACATGAACAGGGAAGGCTAGTCCACCTATGCTATGCCTATGATACAGTACTAGTCACCGGTATTTTTTCCCCACCGCACACTATCTCATTTTGTGCATGAAACTTACCAGGTCCTTCCTAGATCATGACTTATAGGATGACCCTTGGACCATGATCAGCAACATATAAATGGCTGCTCCAGGTTGCACATGATTTCTAGCTATTGGGTGGCGGCCGGCACAGTAATAGACTCCAAGATGCATAGACCTTTCATATCGATTTTTTTAGATGGCTGATACATGTCCCAACCCTGTGTGCATCATCATGATGCAGAGGCCGGGGATATAACCCCTATTTCGAAAAGAACATATAAATGGCTGCATCCTAGAGGCTAATAGTTCTCGAATTATTGCATTCAAGAGCTCTTTGGGAAGTGTAGAGTTTCATAGGAATCTCGCCAATTTCCACGAAATTTTAGTCTCAACAGTGTTAGGTATGCCTGGGTCAGTATATGTGAAAGAGAGAGAGTTCAAGACATGCTGGAGCAGATAGGACAGAGCATGGACCAGGGACATCGACCACCTAGCAGTACGTTATTAGGAAGTTCCAAGATCGTACAGGGATCGAATCGTGCATGCATGCAGGTAGCTAGCTTTGTGAACTTGCAAGTTGGAGGTACTTGCTCGAAGATCCTCAGGGGAACTTGCAAGTTGCGCAGGTACTTGAAGATCCTCAGGTGAACTTGCAAGTTGCGCAGGTACTTGAAGATCCTCAGGTGAACTTGCAAGTTGCAGGTACTTGAAGATCCTAAGGTACAAAGGAAGCCTAAAAGCTACGCGATTGCGCCTGGTTGACCGCCCTCCAACTTGCAGGAAAGGATCAATATGAATCATTAGCACGCAAGTTGCAGACCTGGTTGGTGGAAAAAGGAGACTCTCCCGTACTCAGGACCTCGTGAAGCGAAAAGTAATACTAATTCAAGGAAGAACAGAAAACATCAAATCAAGAGCAGGACATGTAAAAAACTTGATGATCGAGTTAGCAATATTAGTAGTATAGTGCACCTGTGAGCTTGGAGACGGAATTCCACCTCCCCTCGCCGTGCTGGGCGACGTGGTCGAGGAGCAGCTTGTCCTCCTGGCTGGTCCACGGGCCTTTCCTCCACTCGTCGTCCTGCTTCCCCCAGCAGGCCGCGAGCTGCACTTCCGCCATTAATGGAGAACAGTGCTCTCCCCAGCAAACTCTTCCCCTCAGAGGGAGCGTCCGCCTCGGTGCGGCAGCTGCTGTCGCCTCTTTTCCCGGAGATATTTCTGCTTCTGGTAGGACAGAACGGAATTAAGCCGAATTAGCAGCTATCCAATCTTCGGCACGGCAGGGGGAGCAGCCTTTCTTTCCTCTTATGCTGTCGCCCACCACGAAGTGAGGCGATGGGACGAGTGAGGCGCTGCCGCGTATATATGGGGCAAATTCTCTGCGTCGCGCAAAGGCCATGTCCTTGTCACGGGAATTCCAGCTCCACTACGTGCCGTGGGAGATTATTCCCCAAAGTGCCCATGGTTAACTGTCTCGCTCGAGTTACCTCGTCGGGTTCTCTCTCATTCACTCTTTACACAAGCTCGGTGGCGTGCACTGCGCCGAGTGAGTTACCGCGCGCGTGTTGCTTACGGAAAGCACTTGAGCGCATGTCGGCGGGATCATTTGGAAGAATCCACGGTGGCTTTCAAGCCCCTGATTCACCGTATGGCTTGGAAGATACCCTTTCCGTTTCAAAGTACAAGATGTTTTAGCTTTGTAAAAAAAGGCACTACAGGACTGGAGCAAGGCGCCGATGGCAAAAAGCCGCCGGCATAGCCACGATCCCCGTCGGCGTAGGCTACGCCGAGGGCAGCCGTGGGTGTAGGCTCCTCGGGCTAGACCTCCCTCGGCACAGGCACTCCTGATCGCCGGCACAGGCATTGCCGTCGGCATAGACTACGCTGACGGTTTTGCCCTCAGCATAGCCCCGTCGGCATAGTCTAATAGTCGGTTGTAATTTTTTTAATCTTTAAATTGTTTGAATCGTTAATCTCTCACTTGGAATTTATAACACTAATTATACTTCATATTTGATTGAATTGCAGTCTTTGTCAAACTTCTTGGTCGGTCACCAATCCTCACACTACTCCACGTCTCCACCCTCAGCACGCTTAACTTCTTCGTTCCTTCCAAATCACTTTTCGCGAAGCAATTTATACCTTGTTGTCAATACTATGGTATCAATCCTATTAACTCTTATATCATTATGTCACATGTTTTGATTTTTTAAAATTACAAAAAAAATATTTAAGTAAATAACCATGAATAAATGAAAAATGTTATTAAATTCAAATAAAAATATAATGATTTTATTTTTTTGTATTTTTCTATTTAATATGGAATAATTAATATCTTTAAATACGTAAATCAGAATTTGATAAATAATATGTCTAAATTGATCAGAAAAATAAGACAAATCCAAATATGATATCCATATCAAGTTATCACAAACTATGCCTTGATTCTAGCCATAATTTCATTTGCTTGTTTAAAACGACATGCATGAAGATTCTTAACTCGGGGTTGAGCCTCACTAAACTTGAAGTGGATCTCTGATAAAATAGCATATTGTAAACCTAAAAATGATTTTTCCAAAAAATCATGAGAATTAGATCATGTACATGTAGTTTAAATCTAACCGACTTCCTACCGATCGGCAGAAATTTGTCTTTTTCAAGAAGGCTGGACGAAAAGGTTTAAGATACCCCGGTTAGGAAATTGTGCATGTAAGATGATCTAGTATTTTTGAAAAATGGGGTGGTACCAATGTGAAACTTTCATTTGGTGGTTGCTTCACAAAACACCTTGTATTTAGCACTCGGAAAATAGAAAATAGCTTCTTAGTGCGATGAAAAAGAAAACTTCCTCCTGCAAGATTGTAAGCCATCCCAAGATGCACATGTCTGCACAATATGGAAACATTAGCACAAACTATGCCGCGATTATAACCATAACATTGGCCGTTTGGCTTGAAAGCCATGAAACCTCGAACATGATAGCTCATTTTGAGAAGATTTTTCTGTGATATTTACAATATTCCAAGTTTTATAATTTTTATTGTAACTATATCACATAATATGACACCACGCGAAGATTTTTTATTGTTTGGACCGTTTTTGAATTTCTCATGCCCGTTTCAAACTATGGTCAAAACGACGGGCATGAAGATTTCTACCTCGGGGTTGAGCCTCGCTAAACTTGAAGTGGATCTCTGATGAAATAGAATATTGTGAACCTAAAAATGATGTTTCCAAAAAATTATGAGCATTAGATAATGTACATGTAGTTAAAATCTGACCGACTTACTACCGATTCAGCATAAATTTATCTTTTTCATGAAAGGTGGACGGAAAGGTTTAAGATACCTGGTTGGGAAATTGTGCATGTAAGATGATCTAGTATTTTTGAAAAATAGGGTGGTACCAATATGAAACTTTCATTTGGTGGTTGCTTCATAAAACACCTTGTATTTAACACTCGGAAAATAGAAAATGGCTTCTTGGTGTGATAAAAAAAAACCTCCTCCTGCAAGATTGTAAGCCATCCCAAGATGCACATGTGTGCATAATATGGGCACATTAGCACAAACTATGCCGCGATTATAGCCATAACATTGGTCGTTTTGGCTTGAAAGCCATGAAACCTCGAACATGATAGCTCATTTTGAGAAGATTTTTCTGTGATATTTAGAATATTTCAATTTTTATATTTTTCATTGCAACTATATCACATAATATGACACCGCGCGGAGATTTTATATTGTTTGGATCATTTTTGAATTTCTCATGCCCATTTAAACTATGGTCAAAATGGTGGGCATGAAGATTCCTATTTTGAGGTTAAGCCTTGCTAAACTTGAAGTGGATCTCTAATAAAATAGCATATTGTGAACCTAAAAATTATTTTTCCAAAAAATCATGAGCATTAGATCATGTACATCTGACCGACTTCCTACCGATTCGGCAGGAATTTGTCTTTTTCATGAAGGATGGACAAAAAGGTTTAAGATACCCTGGTTGGGAAATTATGCATGTAAGGTGGTCTAGTATTTTTTAAAAATGGGGTGGTACCGTGAAACTTTTATTTGCTGGCTGTTTCACAAAATACCCGTTTTTGGCACTCGAAAAATAGAAAATGGCTTTTTTTGTGTGATGAAAAAAAAACTTCCTCTAGCAAGATTATAAGACACCCCAAGATGCACATGTATGCACAATATAGACACATCATCACAAACTATGCCACGATTCTAGCCATAATATTGGTAGTCTGGCTTCAAAGACATGAAACCTTGAACACGATAGCTCATTTTGAGAAGTTTTTCCTGTGATTTTTACAATATTCCAAATTTTATATTTTTTTGCAACTATATCACATAATATGACCCCTCGCGAAGGTTTTCTATTGTTTGGATTTTTTGAATTTCTTATGCCCATTTCAGACTATATGTAATGTTTTTATCTTTGACTCAATTTTTATTAACAAATGTGTAATATTGAGTGTAGATAGATAGATATTTTTTTCTGCAAATTTTAATATATTACTTGTATTTTTATGAATTAGAATAATTTAGTTATGATTTTTCAAAGATTAACGAGGTAAAAGAGAAATAGCTATGTAAGCTATGCCAAGGGCATTGTCGTCGGCATAGCTATCCTACGCTAAGGGCAATTCTTTGCCGATGGCCAGCTTCGTGAGGCGCCCATTTCGTGGCCTACACCGACTTCCTCGACTTTTGGTCGTCGGCGCCTTGCTCCATTCCTGTAGTGAGGGTATCTAAACCCCTTTTAGTGTGTTGGTTCACTCTAAATTTAGATGAACTACACACTAAAAGGAGCCTAGATACACTCATTTCATAAATCTAAAACTAGATACACTCATTTCATAAAGCTAAATCATCTTATATTTTGAAACGGATGGAGTACAACCGTAGGAAATAATAAAAACATAAAATACTATAGTTTTGATGATTATTCTGCGGTGTTTTGGAGAGAGAAAATATGAGTAGGGATCTCAAATGAGTTTTCCCATGAGTTGCAAGGGGTCGTGTTAGAACTTGTACTAGTACTATAAATTTCCTACGAAATTCGTCACTATTTTACAAATACATTTTCCCATGAGTTGGAAAGATCACATATTGGTTTCATAAGGCTCCATATTTGGTGTTTATGTGTTCCAAAGACTCCACTATACTGGAAAAGGTTACACGGACCAAAATTCTGCCAAAAGTTGAAATTATTCAACTCAGAGCACCATAAACTCAACTCAAGCAGTGGCGGAGACATGATTGAACTAAAAAGGGAGACGATCAAGCTAAATTTCAAGTGAGGGAGGCTTGTCAAGCTAAAATCCACTGATTAGCCCCTCTAATCACCTCTAAAACTTGCATTTCTTCTTGTTGTGTTGCATGTTGGCATAGGGAAGCCATAGGCCCTGCTGGTCCCCTAGTCAGTGAACTCAAGTGTTTCTTAAAGTTGTCCTAGTCCCCGCCCTTGTTTACTCCCGGTGTTTTTTACTACTACCTCTATTCTAAATTATAACATGTTTTGATGGTATAAAATATCCTATCAAAACATCTCATATTTTTGGAATGGACGAAGTATCTTGTAACTTATGTTAGATTCACACCCGCCAAAGAAAGGCTAAATTTTCAATAGATGTTTTTTTTTGTTTTTTCAGTAAGATATATGCAGATATATACTGTCCACCCATATCCATGCTCCATACCTTCATGTATATAAGGCACACAAGCACGGCAAACCCACCTTAGCTTACACGTGATTAATTAGAAACCCCCACCATTCGAAAGTATAAGGTGTGTATAAGATTCTCCAGAGTCACAATTTCTAAGTTTGACGAGATACATATATAGAAAATATATTAACATTCTCAATACAAAAAAGAGACTATAAAAACACATTTCGAGGTGGATCTATTGATACTTATTTGGTATTGTAGACATTGATATTTCTTATGTAAATTTTGTCAAAATTCTAAACTTTGACTTTGAAATTTTTATACACCTTATATTTTGGAATTCAGTCAAAGTCTTCCTATATATCATATGTAAAATTGCTTCCTATGTAAGAATATACGTGACAAATTCTGTTTAGTTAAAACAACGCTTTGGCCAACAAATACTTCATTAATACATGTTTAATATGAATCTATGTCACATAACTACATAAGTAATACATACACAATCATTGTTCAAAATATTTTTTAAACAAAATAAAATATGGCTCTGCATCTAGGCGGGGAGTGAAATGCAAAATAACCACTACCATTAGAAAAAGGTTATCAACGCTTTAATAAAAATCGCCACTTCTCATGCATTCTGGTTTGTCTTAGTTGACATTTTCCTCAATTGTGGCATTTATTCTTTTTTTGCAATTTACTCCTAGCTAGGGGACGAAGTACTTTTGAAGAACAGAGGAGAGTATGCTTTAAGTCGAAAGACAAATATGAACTAGAGATCATATCATGAACAAGGATGACGAATGTTTTGTGTGAAAACCTCTGCGAAGAGAAATTGTGGACAATGAACTTTACATAAATTGTTTTGTGAAGTTAACGGTAGATTCTTTTCCTGATGGACACCACCATAATTACCTGACGGGGAAAATGAATCTGAATGCTCCATGACATGCAAATGTTTTACCTGTGACGCGCCAGTTCCGATGGTTTTGTGTGATGGGGCTCTGCCACAACATAGTGACATGATATATGTATTTTGTAGGATAGATTAGATTGATCTCCTAACTATATACACATACACGTGTTGTGTACGTATTGTAACCATTTGTAACCTGTTGATATTTTTTCGATAAATGACACTTTATTATTTAAATGTTAAATCATTACACCGCCTATCTTAGCATAATTAGCCGCTCAAATCGAAAAGTGTGAAAAGATAAAACAGAAAGGCGCAATATAAGTAATTATCGGAGAAACTACTAGAGCCATGCATGCTCTGGTAGCGTTGCGCATCCTCTCCCTCAAACCCTATTTCCATTTACACATAATTTCTTTCATTTTTCCTATTTCTGACGACTTTTTGCCACCGGGTAACTCTGGAATTTTAGAAGTGAATATATTAGGAGTTATTCTAAGAAAATATATATGGCTCTACATTAACAGACCACCTGTGGTGATTGATGTTATAGTTGAACTACAGTGATGATACGCGGGTTGTGTCGAAAGTCGGAACAATCGGCAAAGCAACACAAATACTCCATCAGTTTCATCTTTGTGAAACTAATGTATCTAGACCACTTTTTTGTGTGCAAAATTCCACCAATCTATTAATAATCATCAACAGCAGTACACAGAATACTAAAAGTAATAAAAATTACAAATATGTCAATGGACCATCTAGCGACAACTATAAACATTGGCACGAGCCGAGGCGCGCCGCCGTCCTCGCCCCTCCATCTCCGGAGCCGGGCAAAGCTTGTCGTAGTAGAGCTTGTTGTAGTAGACAGGCGGGAAGTCATCGTGCTAAGGCCCAAAAGAACTAGCGCACTAGAGCAGCAACCATTACCGAAGATGACCAACGTAGATCGGAAGAGACTGACCTCAAAACACACCAACAAAAAACGACCAGGTCCCAAAGGATCCGTCGGACACACGACTCCACACGTCCTCCGTCGATGCTAGACGCACCACCGGAGCGAGGATAGGACGGAGAGTACCTTATTATGACTTGAGGACGTAGCCGCTGCCTCAACATCCTAAAAAAACACTGAAAATTGTCTAAACAAAACGCTGAGACCTCCCGCCGGCGAGAGGCCGTGGTCCGCCACGCCTCCGAGGCCCTAAGGCCACCGGAGACGGGACGGACCGGTGGCGTCGCCAGCGGAGGAAAGGAACCCTAGATGGGTTTGTCGCCGCCGCCTCTTGGGAGAGCCTCTCTCTTGAGAGGCCCCGTACCGGTTCGGTTGTGAAAGGAACCTTAGATGGGTTTTATAATATAGGTTCAATAAAAGTAATCTAGATATATTCACTTTATAAAGCTAAAATATCTTATATTTTGAAACGGAGGGAGTAGCTATCAGTGAAAAAGGAAAGCAAGATTTATCTCAAACCAAAGGGGCCGAAAGTTACCTCGCAAGATGTAAGTTAACATCATAGGTTTTCCAGAAGATGGGTATCGTGGGTAACTAGATTTGCTACAAGTGCCAGTTACCGTGATGGCCATTGTACTTGGAAAGTTGAAGTCGGGATCGATCGACATATATATGAAGCACTTTCCGACGCACAAGCGAACTAAACTAATCATCATAGTTTGACGACCATGTACCACACCCCTTGGAACGGAATGCAGTAGTTTTCACGTACATTCATTCTCCTCACCTGGCCGCGTCGGTACGCCCTGAGCTGGCACGCGGTTACAAAAGCACATATATATGCGTGCGTGTGCCAACTTTGCCAAAAAAAATGTTATACTACTCTAATTATCGATCAGACATTGCATCTGATTTTTATGCATCGCTATCGAGTGCAAAGATGGCACGATCGAAGCAAATCAAAATCAAACACACAGTCGATCGATGTTATCCTCTGCATTACACGCGCCCCGCGCATGCACCTGATGTGGCCCTGATCTTGAGTTGAGTTGCATGTCGGCCCTGGTCCATCGGGTCAAGTCTATAGCCTAGCTTGACCGGTCAGTCAGCATGGAACGGGACCTAACTCCTAGTCTCGTCCGTGTTGTCATAATCCAGTCCATGACCTACATGTGACTCGATCGATCGATTGACACTGTCGCTGCCTTGGGTGCTACGCTTCTACTCTAAACGCCGAGCCACATGATCCAGTTATGCGCGTACGGTAGTCCATAAACTGAAACAGTGAGGGACGACGACCCTCAGTTATTAGGATTTGTATGATGCTGCTTCTCGCTCATCTCAACTTGTTTTCTATGTGGCTATTTCCCACCTTTTTTTTTCAGTTTTGCTGTCCAGAAAATCACTTCAGCCCTCGAACTAGTCTTTTGCCCCGATTTATAAATAAAGCCAAACGGGCAAAACGATACATAGTGGTGATGAGTTCCTCTTACAAGTAGATCAAAGATACACTGCAAAAACTAGGAAGCATCTAACTTGCCACCGAGGACGACTAGACTAAGATGACCGGAGCTCCACAACAACGCCTCCAAGAAGGTAACGACGCCACAAGCGCCACCGCCGCCGAGACCACAAGGGTCTAAGGTTTTCACCCGGAGCCCTAATATGGTGAGAGCAGCCACAACAACGCCCCCAAGAGGGTAATGATACATTGCAAATGTATCTATAATTTTTGATGTTCCATGCTTGGTTTTATCTACTTTGTTGTGTTTTGTCCACACTTTGGAGTACTTTTTATATGATTTCTTGGACTAACCTATTAACAAGAGCCACAGTGCCAGTTGCCTGTTTTCTGCTGTTTTTGGTTCCAGGAAAGACAGAAAATGAATATTCTCGGAATTAGACCGGACAAAAGCCAAAGTTGATATTTTCCCGGAAGACTCACAGAGCCAGCAAGAGAGCCGGAGAGGGGCCACAGGGTGGCCACACCACCCCATGGCGCGGGTCCACCTAGGCCGCGCCAGGGCATGGTGTGGGCCCCCTGGCCACCCACCGACCTTGCCCTCTGGCCTATAAAAAGCCTCCCGATGCATAAACCCAAAATAATCAAGCCTCCAGCCACGAAAAGTTCCGCAGTGCCGCCGCCACCGAAGGGGAGATTCGGGGGACAGAAAGTCTCTGTTCCGGCACCCTGCCGGGACGGGGAAGTGCCCCCGGAGCCATCTCCATCGATCTCCACCGCTATCTCCATCACCATTGCTGATTCCCATGATGAGGAGAGAGTAGTTCTCTCTCGAGGCTAAGGGTTCTACCGGTAGCTATGTGTTCATCTCTCTCTCTATGCATGATCTTATTGAGATCATGAGCTTGTAATCTATAGATCTATTCTGCTACCCAAGTGCTTTATTAGATCTCTGCTCTCCCCATGTGTGTGAAAGTGACATCGTGCTCACCATGGTGGCACTTAGGCTAGAGATTACAAATACTTGTTATGAGTTATATTTGGAGTTGGATATCTTTATAAAATTGTGGTGTTTGTTGGACTCATCTAGTACTCAAGGTGACAGTGTGGGGTTATCTAGATGAGAAAGGCTTACTTTGAGTTGTGCTGTTATAGCTCTACCATCGATTAGAGTGTCCAACCGGAGAGTAGTTAAGAGTAGTATCATGAAGATAATATATTTATGAGAGAGTGTTCACTAGTGAAAGTATGATCCCTAGTTTGCTTTTAGTCTCTTCCACGCCATCAAGTTATCTTCTATCACCGTTGTCTTATACCCATACCACTTGTATTTCACTATCTCTTCGCCGAACTAGTGCACCTATACACCTGACAAGTGTATTAGGTGTGTTGGGGACACAAGAGACTTCTTGTATCTTGATTGCAGGGTTGCTTGAGAGGGATACCTTCGACCACTTCCTCCCTGAATTCGATAAACCTTGGGTAATCCACTTAAGGGAAAACTTCCTGCTGTTCTACAAACCTCTGCACTTGAAGGCCCAACAACTGTCTACAAGAATAGAAGTGCGTAGACATCAAGCTATTTTCTGGCGCCGTTGCCGGGGAGGAAAGGTAAAAGGTATTCACACGGGAGGATTAAAGAAGAAGAACCTCCCACGGCAAATGCCTATTTTCCGGTGTGAGTGCTCGAAGTTATTTCCATTAGATTCTGCAATTTTGTCTTTTTCTTTCTTGTTTTCACTAGTTAGGCTTAACGGAAAACAACAAAAAAATAGAGAGCTTTATAGTATTTATCTCGAGTTAGGACATGAAGTGTTTGAAGAGAAAATTAAAAAACCTATGGAACTTTATGTGCGTGCTAATAGCAATGTTATTAGTATGAATTCTTTGAACACCTTTATTGCTAATGCTATCGAAAATTCTAAGCTTGGGGAAGCTTGTTTTTATGAAGATGTTTAGTTCCCCAACTTTGGAAGATAGCTATTCTATTGCTTATGATGATACCAAACCTCCAATATATGATGATTACAATGATGAATATGATATTTTTAGTCCACCTACTATTGAGGAGGAAAGTAATTATGATTACAATATGCCTCCTATATTTGATGATTATGGTGATGAGAATAATAATGATAGCTATTTTGTTGAATTTGCTCCCACCACAATTAATAAGAATGACTATTCTTATGTGGAGAGTAATAATTATTATATGCATGTGGCTCATGATAAGAATGTTTTATGTGATAGTTATATTATTAATTTTATTCATTATGCTACTGAAAGTTATTATGAGAGAGGGAAACATGGTTTTATGCATCTCAATAATATTAAGTTTCCCCTCTTTATGTTGAAATTCTTGAAGTTGCACTTGTTTTGCTTTCCTATGCTTGTTGCTTTGTGCTTTCATGACTTGTTTATTTACAAGATTCCTATGCATAGGAAGTGAGTTAGACTTAAATGTGCTTTGAATTTGCTTCTTGATGCTCTCTTTTACTTCAGTTCATATGTCTTATGTGAGCATCTTCTCAAACTATCATGCCTAACCTAAAGGCGTTAAAGAAAACTACTTATTAGGAGATAACCCAAAAGTTTTAGATGAGTCTTGGAAGTTGTTACTTCAGTAATAACCTCTCCTTATCCTTTTTATTTGCTTTTTGTTCCAAGAGTAACCTCTAATGAGAGAGAAGTAATGATTGGGAAAGTTGCCGTCCCGAAACAGATTTTTGTGCTTCACCGTAAAAATTCGTGTAAAATATCTGTACGTACATTTGAGGCATGAATTTTTTTGCTTCTGCCCCAGGTTGTTATCTAACTTTCATTAGTTCAAAACTTTTTGATTTGAGCAACAGAAGTTCTTCGAAAAAATTCGTCTTTACCTGCTGGTCTGTTTTGACAGATTTCTGCCATTTTCTGCATTTGCTTCTTGTTGGTTCCTTTTTAAGTTCTTTTGGGGAATTGAGCTTTTTGAGGGAAGTGCTACATGAGCTAGTGTTCTAATGGAAGTTTATTTGGTGTTAGAACTGAACCTTAAGACTTATTTATCTTAAGTGCACTAATGTTGCTAATAAAGATTGTGTGAAATTTTGTATGAAGGAAAAATTTTAGGTGTATGGAAGGAATGAGTAATGAGATGAAGGATGGACTAAAGCACAAGCTTGGAGATGCCACGTGTGTCACCCCAAGAAATATCAAAGAAGTACAAGCGTCAAAGCTTGGGGATGCCCAAGGCATCCCCTTCTTCATCAATAAAAATCCTAGGTTTCTTCCAAACGCTTCGTTTTTATTGTTTCATGCACAGTTGTGTTTTGTTGGAGCGTCTTCTTTTTCGTTTTCGTTTTGGTTTTTAGTTTGCTTGGTTTGCTTAGTTTTCTGAATAAATTGGTTGGACCCCCTCTTTCATACATTGGTTTGCAAATAGTTTGGTTTGGTTTGGAAAAGAGTAGGAAAGTTCATGCTTATGTGGTAAAAAGAGCTCGTTTTTGACTGTGACCTATGCTTTGTCATGCCATGCTTGATATTGTTTTGGATTTATGCTTAGTATTCTTTGTTGTAGCATGACATGTTATAAACAATTGAGATTGCTTAATGTGCCTTGGATGAATCATGCGTTGTTTTAGCATATTAAAGCATATTATAGTGGTATTCTCCTTTGATGCTTTATTTGGGTTGACTTGGCACATGCTCACACCATGTTATGACTATCCCAAGTCACCATAGCCTTTATGATCCTTTAGTTTTTAACTTGTAGTATCACTTTATGCTTTGATTAATGATGTTTTGTCGCTCTGCATGATTATGGCCATATTGCTCTCTTAGTTTGTCTCTCCCAGTCTTTTGCTAGCCTCCACAACCAAGTATGAGTTCCACTTATGCATCAAACTCCCTAAACCAAGTTTTCCAAAGAGTCCACCATACCTACCTACTAGCTTATGCTATTCCAAGTATATTCATGCTTTTGTTTACCTTTCAAATTAAACTTGTTATGAGAAAACTAGTGATTAAAGCTCTCACGAACTTGATGACACACTTTACTTTTACTTGCCTCTAATAAACTTGAACCATTGGGTCCTTCTTTGTTGCGTATATGCTTGCGCTTTATAAGTTGAAATTAGCAGAACCATGTTTCATGGGGAACGCTTTCAACATTACACTTGTACTTTGTACCCCGTTGATATCATGTTCTTTTGCTTACGGATACCGGCGGTGTGAAATAAAAGTGGAACTTGTAAGATCATGGAGTTTGTATGTGTGTTAGAGAAACGCCTAGGCCGCTAGTCTAAGCCATGCCTAATCATGGTGGAAACTTGCAGTATCACCATAATGAGCACTCTATGAAGCATCCTCAATAAAAACCTATGCAAATAGCAAATAAAAAGATCGCTGAGATGCTCATTGTCTGCTTGCCTTGTCTTTTTGATTATGGGATAACTCTTGTATCATATGCAAGGGGTACCCCGTTGGCGGTTCTTAATGATACACATGTACTTAGAATGACAAGAGTTTACTCGTGACTAAAGTTGAGTAGCATGAGGTTCGGTCTTCGTAAGTAAGGGGCATGAGATTTCGGCTTATAACTTGTCAAGCATATCCTCTTAGTTGTGTCACTTTAACCTTAATCACTTAAAGATGCTTATGATAGGGGCAATGAGAGCTGAAAGCTAACAAGTACCATAATTTTTTGGAAGCTCTTTATGAAACTTGAATCCCTACTTCCTTCTATAAAGGCGTTTCTTCCACCATTATATTGAGTCTCCACCTTCTATCTTTATGCACCTACTTTGAGAGCATAGTGGCCATTCTTAGTTCTATGTGCATTGTCCCAAGACTTGTTGATTGATGCATAGCTTTTATATTGCTTGTTTTAAACTATTTGTATCTAGTCACTCTTATGAACTTTGAAGGTGTACTATGCATTTATATTTGCTACTCCATGAGGGACAAGCTGAATGCCACTATGCTATGTTTTCTTTATGTGAAACAAACAAATGTCTTGCAAAGCATTGTTATTCATGAATCTTTTGTTTATGCCCTTTCATGTTGCATCTTAGTTTCTTTGTCTTATTGCTAGAACTTTGTCTTTCATGTTATGATTGAAGTACTATGATCCCATCTATCACTGTTTTACAAATACTTTGATCAAGTTTATGATGGTGCATGTCACCTCAAAAATTATTCTTTCTTTTTATCACTTACCTACTCGAGGACGAGTAGGAGTTAAGCTTGGGGATGTTGATACATTGCAAATGTATCTATAATTTTTGATGTTCCATGCTTGGTTTTATCTACTTTCTTGTGTTTTGTCCACACTTTAGAGTACTTTTCATATGATTTCTTGGACTAACCTATTAACAAGAGCCACAGTGCCAGTTGCCTGTTTTCTGCTATTTTTGGTTCCAGGAAAGTAAAAAAATGAATATTCTCGGAATTGGACCGGACAAAAGCCAAAGTTGATATTTTCCCGGAAGACTCACGGAGCCAGAAGGAGAGCCGGAGAGGGGCCACAGGGTGGCCACACCACCCCATGGCGCGGGTCTACCTAGGCCGCGCCAGGGCATGGTGTGGGCCGCCTGGCCACTGATGACCCACAAGTATAGGGGGTGTATCGTAGTATTTTCGAGGGAAGTGAAACCCAATTTATTGATTCGACACAAGGGGGGCCAAAGAATACTTATCAGTCTTAACAACTGAGTTGTCAATTCAGCTGCACCTGGAAACAACCTTGCTCATAGCAGTTTATCAGTAGCAACAGTTTTGTAGTAGAAATAGTAAAGTAACAGTAGTAGCAAGACAAAGACAGTAGTAACAAAAGCAGTAAATAGTGGGATTCGAGTGCGGTAGGCATAGGGATGGATGGACGGGCGTTGCATGGACAAGACAATTCACATAGCAATCAGAACATCGGGCAATTGCAGATAAATAAGATAAAGCACCCAAGTACTAGACAATCCTAGGCATGTGTTCCATATATAGTCATACGTGCTCGCAATGAGAACTTGCACAACATCTTTTGTCCTGCCAGCCCGTTTGTAGCGGGGCCTCTAGGGAACTAGTGGCAATTAAGGTGCTCCTTTTAATAGAGCACCGGAGCAAAGCATTAACACTCCATGAACACATGTGATCCTCACATCAAAGCCTTTCCCTTCCGGTTATCTCGATTTCTGTCACTTCGGGGCCATAGGTTCCGGACAACAACGTGTGTATACAACTTGTAGATAAGACCAAGAATAATACTATCATAATGAATCAATAACATGTTCAGATCTGAAATCATGGCACTCGGGCCCTAGTGACAAGCATTAAGCACAACAAGTTGCAACAAAGTCATAAAGCACTAATAAAAGATACTAGGCACCATGTCCTAACAATCTGATGCCATTACATGAACGATCTCATCCAATCCCTACCATCCCCATAGCCTACAACGGGGGATTACTCACTCATAGATGGGGGAAACATGGATGGTCGATGTAGAAGCGATGGTGATGATGATGTCGATGATCTCCTCCAATTCCCCGTCCCGGCAGGGTGCCAGAACGGAGTTTCTGGTGCTATTTCGTGAAATCTGATGGTGGCGGTGGAGCGGAACTCCTTCTAGAAAAACGTCGAACCCCCCGAAGTTTTTAGGTTAGAAGGCTCCTTATAGGCGAAGAGAGAGACCGAGGGGTGCCTGGGGGGCCCACTCCACCCCCTGGTGCGGCCTGGCCTGGCCCACGCCACCAGGTGGTGTGGCCACCCCAGGGCTCTTCTCCGTCTCGTATTCTGGCTCCTAGAGTCTTTGGGTGAAATAGGATTTTTGGCATATATTCCGGGATTTTTCCTGATAGTTGATTTTCTGCACAAAAAGTAGACACCAAGGCAATTCTGCTGAAAACAACGTCAGTCCGCATTAGTTGCATCCAAATCACACAAGTTTAGAGGAGAAACAATAGCAAAAGTGTTCGGGAAAGTAGATACGTTTTGGACGTATCAACTGCCCCCAAGCTTAGCTTATTGCTTGTCCTCAAGCAATTCAGTTGAAAACTGAGTGCGATAAAAGAACTTTCACGAACACATTTGCTTCATATGATGTAAATATTCTCAGCAATGTGATCAACTACTTAGACAATTCATAATAAAGAGTATGCAACTAAGTCTACTTAATAGTCATTGCAAGCTATGAAGAGATTCCAACTCAAGAATAATAAGTAGCATGAAGCACGAACATAAGCAACATTACAATGCTCATAAAAAGTTATGATAGAGTGGTATCTCGCTTGCCTTTGATTATGAATGCTAAGGCACCTCTGAAGTTCAAGTGATGACTAGAAGTAAAGATATCAAGGATACAAGCATCAAAGTCATGACACAAATAATCAAGTATTGGAACAAACACAAATAATGACAACTATGCTCTCAAGAAGGTGCTCAAAGAATAAGTGGAGACTCAACAGGTAGAGGAAAAGGTTTTGAATAATTTGAAAGGCTTCCAAATGCTGAAAGTATGGTACTCGTTAGCTTTGAGCTCTCATTGCCCCTATCATAGGCATCTTTAATGTGGTTAAGGTGAAAGTGACACAACTAAGAGGATATGCTTGACAAGTTATAAATTGAAGTCTCATGCCCCTTACTTACGAAGACCGATCCTCATGCTACTCAACTTCAGTCACAAGTAAGCTCTTGTCATTGTAAGTATATACGTATCATAGAGAACCGCCAACAGGGTACCCCTTGCACATGACACGGGAGCTATCCCATGATCAAAATGAAAAGGCAAGCAGACAATGAGCATCTTAGTGATCTTTTTATTTACTATGTGCATAAATTTTTATTGAGGATGCTTCATAGAATGCTCATTATGGTTATGCTGCAAGTTTTCACCATGATTAGGCATGGCTTAGGCTAGCGGCCTAGGCATTTTTCTAACATACATACAAACTCCATGATCTTACAAGTTCCACTTTTATTTCACACCGCCGGGATCCATAAGCAAAAGAACATGATATCAACTAAGTACAAAGTACCTATGAAGCGTTGAAAGCGGTCCCCATGATACATGGTTCTGCTAACTTCAACTCATAAAGCGCAAGCATATGCACAACAAAGAAGGACGCAATGGTTCAGGTTTATTAAGTGCGGAAAATAAAGTGTGCCATCAAGTTCGTGAGAGCTTTATTAACTAACTTTCTCATAACAAGCAAACATTTTATTCGGAAGAAAACAAGGCACATTGAATATGCACGGAGGTAGTAAATGATGCTAATGGGTAGGTATGGTGGACACTTTGGAGATATTCGGTTTAGGGAGTTGGAAACTTGAGTAAAACACTCAGTGGAAGTGAAGGCTAGCAATAGTAAGGGAGCGACAAACGAGAGAGAAATAGTTGTCATTATCATGCTTGCAACAAAACAAGACTACTCATGGCATGAAAATGATTCCAGATCCTCAAGGCAAAATAATTCATCAAGGCTTAACTGATTATCACAGTCATGTGCATGCATGAGCATGTGCCAAGTCAATCAAATGAAACATTCAGAGGAGGATACCACGGTGTGATACCAATTTATGAATAGAGTAATGCAAGCAAACATCCATGAAACATGCTACAAACTATTAGCGAGCTGGAGCTAATCACAAGAAAGCAAGAACTACTAAGCATCCAAAAAAAACATACACTCTTCATGAACGGACTAAGAAAGCTCACAATGATGAGTATATGTACAAAAATGAAGACAAATAGAGTTCGTTACCAGCCTCTTACCATGCCTCAAGTTGTCATTAATCCTCATAATTGCTCTTCACTTGTGTGGCTTGAATAATAATATGAAACCAATAATCCACTGAGAACTGCCGAACCCTGTAGCAAACTCGCAAAAACCAAAGAAGAACGACAAATATTTTTGGTGTTTTCGATTTTTAATAAGAACCAAAAGAGAAAAACAAGCAAAGCAAAATCTTTTTGGGTTTTTCGAAAAGTTCAAACAAAGAAAAAAGGGAAAAACAAACCAAGGCAAAAAGAAGAAGGAAACCAAAGAGAAACAACAGAAATATTTTTGGTCTTTTTGTGTTTTTAGAAAGAAAAAGCAAAGAAGAACGAAAACTAAAAAGAGAACGAAAACATGAATATACAAAGTACCGACGCAACATGATATGGAGATGAGTGCGGTGTCGGCGTACCTGCCCCCAAGCTTAGGATTTTGGCCTAAGTGGGTATCAGCCCCAGGCTGGCCAAGATGAAGTGTCACCGGGGTACGACGAGGAGGTACCCTCGTCCTGGTGCGAGCCCGAGTACGCCCCCCCGTAATGTGCAGAGTAATAATAGGAGGGCACATCCTCCTGGTGCTGCTCGTGGAAACCCAACAATCGAAGCTGCTCGTCCACCTCCTCCTTGGAGCGCGACCACGGTCTCCTGTCAACACTGAACAAAGAAGGCTGTGGCAAAAGGATCTCCCTTTCATCCCCGTCAGTGAAAAGCATCCTATATACTAGATTGTTCAAATCAGAGGTAGCTGTGACAAAGTGATGAGTTTTCATGGCAACAAGGTCAAGCCTCTATGGTGCCAGCATAGCATCATCGGGATCCACTAAAAGACCTAAAGCATTGACCATGCGCGATGCAATGATGCCCCCATAGATAGGCCCCCTAGCAGCTAGGCGGCGAGCAATAAGCGAGCCAAGATTGTACCGAGTATCATTGTTAAGCGCAGCAGCAAGGAAAGCTAAATGATAGTTGGAGATGTTACTAGTGTTCTCCCTACCCAACACACTAGTAGCAAGATAATATGCAAAGTATCTAAGAGCAGGGAGTTGGATATTTCTTATCTTTCCGCACTACGCCACACGGTCATCATCATTGGTCACCCCTCGATATAGCTCTAGCAAATCAGCGGGTCGCCCTTGAATTTTCTTCACGGTCCCTGTCATACGCACACCTACAATACTGCAAAATCTCTCCAAAGGCATGGTGAAGGGCATATCATAGATTTTAAAAGAGACAGTAGATTGATAGGGTGTGTTAGTAAACGATAAGCTCTCAACAAAAGTTTTGGTGAGCATAGCGTATTGTGCACTCTCATCTTGCATATAAGAGGTCAAACCAACCCTCTCAATCAGTAGCAAGAAATCATCAAGAATACCTGCAGCTTGCAAGAAAGTAAAACAAGGAAAAGAGGATGGGTGAGCATCTCCATCATCCCTTTCACTGTCAATGCGTGTTGCAATGAGGTCTTCATTATACGATGGCCTAGCTTGAGAGACTGTTCTTGAGGGCCTCGACCTCCTAGGTGCATCACTCTCAAATATCTCTCCAAAAGTATGGTTGTTCATGCTTGGTATTCTGAAATTTAAACACCTATTAAACAAGTGATTGCAAAGTAAATATAATGAAGGATTCTACTCATAGGGACTTGCAAGAGGCCTAAACATGCATCAAAACTAGCATCAAACAAGCTTACAAGCCCTCATAACAAGTCACCTACAGCAGCAAAATACTCAACATATAATCCACTAAACACAAATCTACTTGGACAAGGGGAGGAGTCACATACCAAGGAACACTTGCTCCAAATTTCAGCGAGAAAGATGGGCTGAGCAAAGAGATCGAAGAAATCGAGAGCAAACACAGAGAGAACGCAATTTTGAGCTATGAACTGGAGCTTACTCGGGAGAGAGAAGAAAGTGGCAGGAGAGAGAGGTAGTAGGGGGCCAGGGGTGGCCCACACCAGGGCATGGCGCCACCCAGGGCTGGCCGCGCCACCACATGGTGTGCCTGCCTGGTGGGCCCCCTGGTACCTACCAGGTACTCCTCTGCCCCTTTTTTCACGTAAAAATTTAATATGAATTTTCTTGAATTTTTTGAGACACTTTGTTTTTGGGCAATTTTCAGAAATAGAAGAATGATTTTTCTGACAGACAGATTTTTTTCTTTTTGGAAACATGATGCAAGGACAAAACAAGGCTAGAACTACAGAAGTTCTAGCATGCAAGCAACTAACAACACAAAGAAAACTAAACGAAAGCAAAAACTAAAATGCAAATGATAGAAATAAACAGAGATAATCATAATGAAAACATTGTTTTGTTCAATGGAATCCTTTTGTTAGCAAGGTTGATCAAGTCTTGCTACCAAAACAATTGCATATGAGACAAAACTTTGTACACCACTAATGATTATGTTACCTCAACCTTGATAGCAATGGTCCCAATCATAATAGTTTCAAATTTTTCTTTTGGTATGGGACAATATATTTCTCCAACTTGAATGCCTTCAACATGTTCAATTGAATTTAAACCATAATTCCTTTCAATCTTCTTGGGGAAATAGACAGTATGTTCCTTGTCATTAACATTGAAGGTCACCTTTCCTTGATTACAATTAATAACAGCTCCTGCAGTATTAAGAAAAGGTCTCCCAAGAATAATAGACATATTATCATCTTCAGGCATTTCAAGCACAACAAAATTAGTTAATATCAAGCAATTGTGAGCCACCTGAATAGGTACATCCTCACATATACCCACAGGAATAGTGTTAGACTTATCAGCCATTTGCAAAGATATATCAGTTGGTATCAATTTTTCAAGCTGAAGCCTCTTATAGAGAGAGAAAGGCATAACACTAACTCCAGCTCCCAAATCACACAAAGCAGTTCTAACATAACTGTTCTTAATAGAGCAAGGGATAGTTGGAATCCCTGGGTCTCCAAGTTTCTTAGGAACCTTACCATTGAAGAATAATTAGCAAGCAAAGTAGAGATTTCTTCATTAGGGATCTTCCTTTTATTCGAGACAATGTCCTTCATATACTTTGAATAAGGAGGCAATTTAATAGCATCAGTCAAAGGAATTTGCAAAAATAAAGGTTTCATCCAGTCACAAAACTTATTATAGTGTTCATCTTCCTTTGACTTGTGTTTCTTATCAGGGAAAGGCATAGGTTTTTGGACCCAAGGTTCTCTTTCACTACCATGTTTCTTAGCAATAAAATCTTCTTTGGTGTATTTAGTAGTCTTAGTGTGGTTTTTAGGTTCTTCTAACTTTTTCTTCATTAGGAACTTCATTTTCTTCATTACCACTTTCAGTTTCAGCATCAGAGATAGATATACTATTAGGATCTATAGCAGGTTCAGAGGGTTCTACAACAGTTTTATGTTTCTTTTTCCTTTTCTTACGAGTAGAACCACTATTTTCAGCTTGTTGAGAATCCTCCTAAATTCTTTTGGGATGCCCCTCAGGATATAGAGGATCCTGGGTAGCGGCACCACTTCTAGTTCTAATTTCATAAGCATGTTTTTCTTTAGCAGCATTAACTAGCAAGTCGTTTTGCACTTTAACGAGTTGATCTATTTGATTTTGAACCATTTGAAAGTGTTTAACAATCATTTTAACATCATTAGAGGTTCTTTCCACAATATCTTTCAACTCAACAATAGCTCTAGTGTTTTCCATTAGATGATTTTGCACCCTTTTATTAAAGTTATCTTGCTTAACAATAAAAATATCAAATTCTTCTAAGCATTGATCAAGAGGTTTCAAGTAAGGGATATCACCTTCATCAAAGTGTTGGAGAGAGTGTACCTCAATAGTGGGTGAGTAGGGAATAGGCTTACATAATTCTTCTATAGGAGGTAAATTCTTGACATCTGCAGCTTTAATTCCCTTCTCCTTAAGACATTTCTTAGCTTCCTTCATCACTTCATCATTTAATTCAATAACTCCCCTCTTCTTTGGTGTTGGAATAGGCACAGGAATAGATGGTTCAGATACAATTACTCCAGATGTAACTTGTTTAGGAGGAGTCCAATCTTCATAATTCTTGCTTATTTTAGCCATTAATTGCTCAACTTCCTTGGGAGTCCTATTCCTGAAAACACAATCAGCACAACTATCTAGGTATGTCCTAGATTCTTCGGTTAGTCCATTATAAAATATATCAAGTAGTTCATTCTTAGGTAATGGACTTCCAGCCTGTGCATGAATCAAAGCACAAAACCTTGCCCAAGATTCAGGCAATACCTCTTTTTCTCCCTGTTTAAAATCAAAAAGTTCCTACAAAATAGCATGTCTAGCACTGGGAGGAAAATATTTCTGCAGGAAAGTACTAATCAAGCACTCAGGGCTATCAATAGATCCAGGAGGTAAATTACTAAACCACGTTTTAGCTTCTCCTTTCAGTGAAAAAGGAAAAATCTTACCAACAAAATAAGTACGCATCTTAATATCATCAGAAAACAAGCCACTCACAGTAGAAAGTTCATTCATATATGCTACCGCACTTTCATTCTTAGTCCCACAAAAAGGTTCTTTCTTGACAATAGCTATGTAAGATAGATCGAGAGAGAAATCATAATCTTCATCTATAATGTTTATGGGAGAAGCAATAAATTTAGCATCAAGAGATAATTTGGGTCTAATAGTACGCCTCTCAAGGAGACTCTTAGCAGCGCTCCTATCATGGGTGTTCTTACATTCTTTAATAAACTCATCGGTCATCTCAACATAATCTTCTTCAATATCATAACTCTCACTAGACTCCGGTGAGCTAACAGGTGTGGTAGTGTCTTCATTATGAGTTTCGGTATTTCCAGCTATAGTTCCAGCAATCGTAGCATCTAGGAAAGGACCTAATGAACCACTCTTATCAAGCACACTAGAAGCAGCATCATAAGCATCAGAAGTTTTAGATTCAGCAGTAGTAGAAGTGTGTGTAGCATGTGTATGTGGTGGTGTAAGGAACTTACTCAAAACAGACGGTGAATCAAGAGCGGTAGAGGTGTTCAGAACCGTACCTCTTCTTGTAGTGGATGGTAAAATAGGAACCTTGCCATCACGAGACTTACCCATTATGGATGGATAGCAGCGAACAATAGAGAATCCAAGTGAACTTGATAAATAAAGCTATGCTCCCCGGCAACGGCGCCAGAAAATAGTCTTGATGACCCACAAGTATAGGGGGTGTATCGCAGTATTTTCGAGGGAAGTGAAACCCAACTTATTGATTCGACACAAGGGGAGCCAAAGAATACTTATCAGTCTTAACAACTGAGTTGTCAATTCAGCTGCACCTGGAAACAATCTTTCTCACAGCAGTTTATCAGTAGCAACAATTTTGTAGTAGAAATAGTAAAGTAACAGTAGTAGCAAAACAAAGACAGTAGTAACAAAAGTAGTAAACAGTGGGATTCGAGTGCGGTAGGCATAGGGATGGATGGACGGGCGTTGCATGGACAAGACAATTCACATAGCAATCAGAACATAGGACAATTGCAGATAAATAAGATAAAGCACCCAAGTACTAGACAATCCTAGGCATGTGTTCCATATATAGTCATACGTGCTCTCAATGAGAACTTGCACAACATCTTTTGTCCTGCCAGCCCGTTTGCAGCGGGGCCTCTAGGGAACTACTGGCAATTAAGGTGATCCTTTTAATAGAGCACCGGAGCAAAGCATTAACACTCCGTGAACACATGTGATCCTCACATCAAAGCCATTCCCTTCCGGTTATCCCGATTTCTGTCACTTCGGGGCCATAGGTTCCGGACAATAACATGTGTATACAACTTGTAGATAAGACCAAGAAAAATACTATCATAATGAACCAATAACAAGTTCAGATCTGAAATCATGGCACTCGGGCCCTAGTGACAAGCATTAAGCACAAGAAGTCGCAACAAAGTCATAAAGCACTAATAAAAGATACTAGGCACCATCCCCTAACAGTCTGATGCCATTACATGAACGATCTCATCCAATCCCTACCATCCCTATAGCCTATAGCGGGGGATTACTCACTCATAGATGGGGGAAACATGGATGGTCGATGGAGAAGCGATGGAGATGATGATGGCGATGATCTCCTCTAATTCCCCGTCCCGGCAGGGTGCCAGACCGGAGTTTCTGGTGCTGTTTCGTGGAATCTGATGGTGGCGGCAGAGCGGAACTCCTTTTGGAAAAACGTCGAACCCCCCGAAGTTTTTAGGTCAGAAGGCTCCTTATAGGTGAAGAGAGAGGCTGAGGGGGTGCCTGGGGGGCCCACTCCACCCCCTGGTGCGGCCTGGCCTGGCCCGCGCCACCAGGTGGTGTGGCCACCCCAGGGCTCTTCTGTAACACCCTCAAATCGGCCCTATGCAAGTTTTAGCGCTTTCCGCCAAACCCGCATAGAAACGATTCAAGGACGCCCACCAGGCACTTTCGTGCGGGTGGAAAACGAAGTAATAACATTACACAACAGTGCTCGATGGAACCCACAGAACAGATATATATATACAATAGCGACTCCCTGAGTCAAGAATATAGATATACAATACAAATATCCAAATCACCTTGAAAACGATAGAGCGTCCGTCTACGGACAAGATGCAAATGGGGCTAAGAGCCCTAAAGAATAACCAATGGCGTCCATAACCCTGCCCAGGCCAAGCCGGAAGGGTAACCCTGCTAACGACGGCAATCTCAAACCTGCTAAAACAAAAGGGGTGCCGGCAAAGGGCAAAGGAAAAAGAGGAGCGTCAGTACTGAGGCCAGTACACGGCGAGGCTAGAATTCGGCGGCTCTCGCCTACATAGGTATGGTGGACTGAAGCGGCAGTGCAGCGGCAATAAACAACCTATAGAGACTTGATACAACTAGCGGTTATCAGAGAGGGATAAGAAAGACCTATTCGGATCCAACCTGAAGCTAACACCAAACAAACCCATCCTGGTATTTCCCCCTTGAGACCAAACGAGGAAGTCGGACCAAGGAACTCACACAGTTGGCAGTTTTACTCATTCCATTATAGTTGCAGCAGTTACTAATCAAATATAGATAGCATGAGTAGTTCGGATAGCATAAGTTGTGGGCAGTTTTAGTTAACATTCCGTTGTAGTTGGGGCATTTACTAGTCAGATATAATTGTCCCGAGGAATCCCAAACCCAACCGTTGTTGACACTTTTATCACATTCCATTGAAGTTGTAATACTTACTAGACAGGTATATCAGAACACGATACGACCAAGATCCACCAGTTGTTGGCATCTTTAATAACCATTCCGTTATAATCGAGCCGATTACTAGTCACATATTAAGTCAAGTTTATAGCACTACTTTAGTTCTGCTTGTCTATGATCGAGATACTGTGCTCCAAGTCGTCCATAACCGCGGACACGACTTTCAGAAAGTTTTACCCTGTAGGGGTGCACAAATAGCAACACACACTCGATCAACCTCGGAAAAACCAACTCAAAACCCAACGAGGCATTCACGAAAAAGCGATCACAGGATTCAGAAATATTTCAGGGGGCCACCCCATTAAGCTACCCGCAACGAAGTTGGCCGGCTCTGAGACGGACCCAAGGTTTGCGTCAATGGCTGTAAACGACTGGGAACCCGAAAGTGTGACTGGGCTTGTCAATACCGCGAAAACACTCCGCATCCAAAACAGTACAGGTGCTCCGCGCACAATCGTAAATAAAGTAGTAACATGGCATAAGTACAGGATAGTAATAAAGCCCCAAACTACTTTGTGGCCCCAAGAAATAGAAATGAATCAAGCTCTGGCTCAGGGGGGTCCATAAGGCCTCCCGGATGTGGATAGTGCGAAAAATCAAGGAACAGGTATCAAGTACTCGGGGTCCTACGGGACACAAGTGAGCGTGGAAGAACCAAATAACATCTATTGCCCACCGATGCCTCTGCATTAGTTATATCTAGCATTTTAATAGTTGTAATTAAAGTCATGATCATATCCACCATAAACATCTCCACCAATAAACATTTCCACCATTCCAACAACTGTGGTACTCGACAACACGAGATCGCACCTGAGCAAGCAACTACGACTCGCAAGGCCAGCTATCGACCAAACAACAGGTACTAGGAGGTGTCCATGGCAATATAGAGGCTGCACGGGATATAACTGGTGCACGGAAACTAAAGCATCGCGACACGGATAGCAATAGATCGACAGGAGGAAATAAAGACTATAAATGCAAAATAGGTAGAAGGGGAAGAGATGCTCGCCTGGGAAAACACTGCCGAAGGATCATAACCGAAGAACTTGTCGATACTCGCATCCACTCATCGGTTTAATCCGCGAAGAAGAAAACACTAGAAGAAACACCGGATGCAATGTTTAATATTATGGCAGAAGATCCGGCATGATTATGATATGCATGCGAGATGAACAATTCAATATGCGACAGACGATAATGTCATACTATAAAAATAATGGTGGTCTCAGATAGGGAATCACATTAGGGTTCGGCGGACTTGGGCCCCGAGGGGTCCGGGGTTCGACAGGGTTCGACGGGGGCGGAACGGCTCGACGGGATCTGTCTCGGACAACGGAAGTAGATCTTGGCGCATCCGGGAAGAAGGACTTGGTGTGGCATCGGGGGCGCATCGGATTCGCCCTGGTCGGTGTCGATCTTGTCGTCGCGAAGATCTTGTCGGGCCCGCGCCATCGAGTCGGTCTTGGCATCTGGGATGAAGTACTTGGCGTCCTCGAGGAAGTACTTGGTATATCCGTGTCGACGACCTTGGCATTCGAGGGACGATCTTGTCGCATCCGTGTCGTCGGGTCATGTTGTCGGTCTTGTCGTTTCCCAGCGGAGATCTTGGCGTCCCGGGTCTCGGCGTCTTCGGGTCCGAGAGGAAGAACTTGGCGTCCTTCAGTTCCATGTCGACGGTCTTGGTGTCCGGGAAGGCGGTCTCGGTGCTCGGTACCCGCGAAGTAGATCTTGGTGTGCCATCTCGATCATCTGTGGCCGGCATCAGGTTGGTCTTGTCCGTGAGGAGATCTTGTGTGGAAACAAGCGCATCACCGGGGCAGATCTTGTACCGCCATTGGCCCACTCGGTACACGGATCCTCCAACAACGACACGTGGCAGGGGACAAACTAAAACAGACTGTGAAGGGGCATGTGTTGTGCGGACACTGGCCCGAACAGCTTGTGGGCGTCGTGCTTGTACCACAAAACCTTGGCGCGTTTGCTGGTCGGAGGCGAGGGTCTTGGCAGGCTGCAGAGACGACCAAGGTCGTGGCTAGGCGACGCTGCAGGGGCTACGAGGGGCGCGACAGGGACTCGCGATGGGGACTCACGAGCACGGCCGGAGGCGAGGCGCCTGTGCCGCGGGAGGCAGAGACTCGCGAGGCCGATGAGGACCAGCGCGGAGCTCCGGACGGCGGCGATCCGGCGGGACGACGGCGGGCTGGGGCGGCCTGCGGGAGGAGCTTGCGCGGGGGGGGGGGGGGGGGGGGGGGGAAGAGGAAGGAGGAGGGCTAGCGGCCGGAGATGTCCAGGGTGGCGGCGGAAGACGAGGCCGGCGCCTGGTGTCTGAGGAGACGCGGCGGCGGAGCGAGCCTGGCGGCAGGGCCGGCGAGGGGTAGGCCGAGGTCGGCGGGCGGCCGGCGAGGAATGGGGAAGGAGGACGAGGTCGGGGAGGAGGGGGCCCGAGGCGGCGGGGAAGAAGCGCGCCAGCGGCGGCGGCGGTTGCTGGCGGCGGGGACGACGACGGGGTAGAGGAGCACGACGGAGAGAGAGACAGGGCGGAGGACGGCGCCGGTGAGGGGAGGAGCGAGGCGGCGGTAGGGCCACCGGAGGTAGAGCTTGGGGAGGCGGAGGATGGGCTCGACCAGCAGCGCTGGTGGCGGAGCTCGGGGCCTGGGCTATGCGGGCCGGGCACAGGGCGGCGTCGACGCGACCGACGACGAGGAGGGACCCGGTGGCGGACGCGGTTCGGCTCGGAAGAAAAGGCGAGAGCAGGGCGGCGGCCGCGGGGTTAGGGAAAGCGGGACACGTGCGGGCGGTGGGATCGGCAGGTGGTGGGACCGGCGCGGGGATCGGGGCAAGGAAGAGCGCGGGGTGGGCTGGGTGTTTTTTTGTCGGGGGTAGGTGGCGTCTACGGCGCGGGAGGAGCGCGGGAGGTGGGCCAGGCGGGCATGGGGATGTGGGCAGGTGCTGCGGGAGGCGCGCCTGTCCATCCCGGGGTGGGGCATGCGCCCAGGTGGCGGCGGGGTGGACTAGGTGGCTGTGATTGAGTGGTTGGAAGAAAGGGTCAGGGTGAGGTGGCGACATGGGATTGGAGGGGGTGAGGTGGAGGGGCTGGGTAGGAAAAATAGGGGTAGGATATTTGGTAGAAAAGGTGTGGGTGTTTTTCTGGGTAGATAGGATTTTACCTGGAGGTGGCCGGCTGGGCTTTCGGGCCTGGCTGGCTGCCTCCCAAAATAATTTAAATATTTTATTTAATAAAAACGAGGCTTTCGCAAACAGTTGGTAGACAAAACAAAATATTCCGGCGGCCCGGGTTTTAATTTGAATAAAGACGGGGCGTTTAGAAAACAAAAACAGACTTTTCGAAAATAGTTTTATGCAAACAAATGCAAGGTGACATGACGATGCTCAAATGCAAGGTGGCCTGATGACATGAGCATGCGGTCATGATGATGCAAGCACAAAAACAACGCGATTTTCTAGTAGTGGTTTTTGCGGGGTGCCACATCATCTCCGCCTCGTATTCTGGCTCCTGGAGTCTCCGGGTGAAATAGGATTTTTGGCATATTTTCCGGGTTTTTTCCTGATAGTTGATTTTCTGCACAAAAAGTAGACACCAAGGCAATTCTGTTGAAAACAGCATCAGTCCGCATTAGTTGCATCCAAATTACATAAGTTTATACGAGAAACAATAGCAAAAGTGTTCGGGAAAGTAGATACGTTTTGGGCGTATCAGCCACCCACCGACCTTGCCCTCTGGCCTATAAGAAGCCTCCCGATGCATAAACCCTAAATAATCAAGCCTCCAGCCATGAAAAGTTCCGCAGCGCCGCCGCCACCGAAGGGGAGATTCGGGGGACAGAAAGTCTCTGTTCCGGCACCCTGCCAGGACGGGGAAGTGCCCCCGGAGCCATCTCCATCGTTCTCCATCGGCATCTCTATCACCATTGCTGATTCCCATGATGAGGAGGGAGTAGTTCTATCTCGAGGCTAAGGGTTCTACCGGTAGCTATGTGTTCATCTCTCTCTCTATGCATGATCTTATTGAGATCATGAGCTTTTAATCTATAGATCTATTCTGCTACTCAAGTGCTTTACTAGATCTCTGCTCTCCCCATGTGTGTGAAAGTGACAACGTGCTCACCATGGTGGCACTTAGGCTAGAGATTACAAATACTTGTTATGAGTTATATTTGGAGTTGGATATCTTTATAAAATTGTGGTGTTTGTTGGACTCATCTAGTACTCAAGGTGACAGTGTGGGGTTATCTAGATGGGAAAGGCTTACTTTGAGGTGTGTTGTTATAGCCCTACCATCGATTAGAGTGTCCAACCGGAGAGTAGTTAAGAGTAGTATCATGAAGATAATATATTTATGAGAGAGTGTTCACTAGTGAAAGTATGATCCCTAGGCCTTGTTTCTAAGCATTGAAATACCGTTTGCTACTAGATCTGTTACATGTTTGCTTTCTTCCATCTTTATAACAGTTTGCTTTTAGTCTCTTCCACGCCTTCAAGTTATCTTCTATCACCGTTGTCTTATACCCATACCACTTGTATTTCACTATCTCTTCGCCGAACTAGTGCACCTATACACCTGACAAGTGTATTAGGCGTGTTGGGGACACAAGAGACTTCTTGTATCTTGATTGCAGGGTTGCTTGAGAGGGATACCTTCGACCACTTCCTCCCTGAGTTCGATAAACCTTGGGTAATCCACTTAAGGGAAAACTTGCTGATGTTCTACAAACCTCTGCACTTGGAGGCCCAACAACTGTCTACAAGAATAGAAGTGCGTAGACATCAGGTAACGACACCCACAGGCATCGCTGTTGTCGGCGCCGAAGTGCTGGGCTTTCGCCCAGAAAAATTCTCGCCACATTCAGTATCTCGGACCAGCACCAATCCTCGAGCCGAGCTTCCAAACGTGATCTAGGCACTGCCACCGCCAGGAGCCCCCGATGCCCACTCCTTGCTACCCTCATGGTCCAAAGAGAAGAGCCATCACCACCGCCACGTCGCCCCGCCATCGAGACGCCTATGCAGTACACCTTTTGGGGCCGCCGCCCAGGCATCCAGGAACTCGCGTCCGTGTACCAAGGAGTGACGCGTGACCTACGAGGCGGAGGAAGCAGCTCGGTAGAAACCGGAGGCCATCATAGGCATGAACACCTGGAGGAGAACCGCCATCCACCGCCGTAGGCGATTGCCGGTCGGACACGACATCAGGGCCATACCAGGCCTGGACAGGCCCGGATGGGCCCATATCAGGCCCATAAAGGCCCTGCTACAATGCTGCAGCACGTAGCCCACGCCACCGTTACCCTCCTTCTCGAGCCACTCCATGCCCCCACCTCTAGTGGGCGAACATGTCGTGCACAAATAGGCCCGGCTAGGCCTAGATGGGGCCCATAGGGCACAAATCTGGGCCATCAGTGTACTGGCTGGCCGCCAACACCCCATCGTCCCGCCGCTCCAGCGTCATCCCCAAGCCACCCTATCGCCACGAACCGCGGGCCGCCTCTAGGAGCTCCAGGAGAGGCAGACGAGCCACTGTCGTCGAGAGACTGCAGCCACCGTGAGGAAGGGTCGCCGCCGCCTCCACTTGCAGGGGGCCGCCCACCAGCCGCCACCAGGCCAGTACATGGCCGCCCCCGCCGAAACGCACCGCCACCAAGGAGGGCTCCCTCCCACTCGGGTCTCCTTGCACCGGGTGAAGAAGAGCTAGCCGCCGCTAGCACCGCACGGGCTTCGCCCGACGGCTCACGCCGACGGTGGCCGGGGAGAGGTGGGAAGGGAGGAGGGAGCACTGGAACTAGGGTTTCTGCCCCCAGGTCGCTCGGGAGCGACCGAGGAGCGGGGCAGGTTTTTGTCTCTCCTCAACTTTAATCAGAGATTTCTAAAAATCACTTTGGCTCCTTGAAGGAAATGTTCCTTTTACCTACTAGAAAAAAAAATCAATTTATCAAAAGTATATGTGCCCACAAAAATTTCACGAAAAGCCGTCATTTTTTATCTATGTAAAACAGACAAAAAGTATCTCGTGAAAAGCTTATTTTTCACCAAATTTTGACTTTTTACACAGGCAAAATAATTGGTTATCTGTGAAACGACTTTGAGCGCATATAGAATGTGGAGATAAATACACGATTGTTTTGCTATTTTTTAGCATTTTAAAATACGTATAAAATATATTTTAAATAAAGGAAGCATATGCTCATGGGTGCCAAATAAAACAACGCTCGACCTGATGGCTAGGATTTCCCTAACCCCCTTATCCCTCTCTACACGACAATGTTGAGCACTGATGAATGACATTTGTTGCCATCAGTGTTTCTCGAAGCTGCCCGACATGGGTAAAATTAAAGTCTTCGTCTATATTATATATATATATATATATATATATATATATATATATATATAAATACTTCTTACTCCTGGGTGTAACTATACCCACGTCTCATATACTGCCTTACGGAAGTATTTGTAATACTTTATCTATTTGAGTATGTTCATATCTTATATCTAAGATACTTACAAGCAAGTTAGGTGAAAAAATTGCAAGTGCATCCATAGTTTGCACTATATATGTAAAATACCGTCATATTTATATGTACAAAAAGAGTATGTGAATAAAAATTACATACTACCAAAAAAATAGTATATATAGTGCCCAAATATTCGTATATACTTCATACTACGCGTACATACCTTCCGGTACGGTAGATACTGCATATATAGTGTGAAACACGTTGGGGTGTAACTACACCCGGATGTAGTATGAATATGTCCTATATATATAGGAAAAATACTTCTTACTTCCGGGAGTAAAACCCTAAACCCTAAACCCTAAACCCTAAAAACCCTAAACCCTATATATATATATATATATATATATATATATATATGAAAAATCCTTCTTACTCTCGGGTGTAATTACACCCATGTCTTATATACTCCCGTACGAAAGTATACGTGATACTTTATTGGTTTAAGTATGTTCATATACTACATCTAAGATACTTCATATTAAGTTACGTGAAAAAATGCAAGCGGAGCCATAGTTTGCACTATATTTCCAAAATACCCTTTATATTTGTACGTAAAATAAGAGTATGTGAAAAACTTATACATACTACCTCAAAAGTAGTATATACTACTAAATAGTCTTATAATACTTTATACTACGCGTACATACTCTTCGGTATGATAGATACTACCTACGTGGTGTCAAACACACGTGGGTGTAGTTACACCCGGGAGTAGTATATATATATATATATATATATATATATATATATATATATATATATATATATATATGTAAAATATGTGTGTGTCTCTCCCCACAACACCAGTGTTATACCCCTGATCTTAATTCCACCACCCTTTGCATTTGTTCTATCATCGGATACAAGACCATGCATTAAAGTTATTTCATCGTAGCCATGTTACAAAGACCCACACAAGATGCACATGGACATAGAACGTGTACATGTACTTTGACAAGTTAAAATGATTGGGGGTGTACTTTAACAATAACAAATGACTTACCCCACGTTTTGAAGATTTACAAGGGACATCCTCATCAATTCCCCCTCTCATGGAACTTCTAAATGGAAAACCTGCAAACAACATTCTTAGGCATCTTGTCCACTATCGCAGTAGAGAGCCTCTCCACCCTTAGTTCCTTTCCCGAAGCTCACACTTCTTCTGTCACGGCTCGGACAAATATCCTGACAATGAGGAAATGAAAAAAAAACAGATGTGCATTAGCACAACAAGAAGATTTGATATGTCATTGCAGACTCATACCAATTGTTTTATGTATTCTAGTTAATTATGCCCCATTTGGAACAAAATGAGAAACCTAGGAAGTTTTGGAGTATACATTTATTATGGAGAAAATATGTATGGTAACATCCAGAACAATGCATACCCTCAATTACTTTGAAATTCATATGAAATGGTCTATTATAAAATATTTGAGGCAAGCAAAACACAAGATTTTAGATCATGCTTTCATCCCCTTCTGCCTATCCATCGTATGTTTAAGTCATAATAATGTTGTTTTGGTTCCTATAGAGGATCCACGATGCAATTAAGTTACAGTTCAATTTCTAAGAGGCTGAGATTAACCTATCCATGTTTCTTGAACACAACATTCTTAGGATAGGAGTAACAGTTCAATTACCGAGAGGCTGAGATTAACCTATTCCTAGGCCTTGATTCATACGGCATCTTGGTATCATACATATGTGTTTCACAAGAGGGCGGGATGTCACCCGTCTAGGTAAACCAAGGAGGTGAAAAGCTAGTGACACCTAGTGGAACCATTGTGATGGGATGTAGGAGGTAACACATAATTCTTGGGTGAAAGTTACCTGCTGGGATATACCGGGAACAAAGCAACTGAAAGAACCCTGATCGAGGGCGCAGGTGTCCCGAGGACAAGATTCCCCGTGAAACCGGAAGTTCAATTCCACAGATTTTATCTCATGGTTACTTTGAAATTCATATGAAACCGTTTATTCCATGGAAATTTTGAGAGAAATAAAACACGAGATTTTATCTCATGTTTTCATCTCTCTTTGCCATAATTTCTATGTTTAACTCATAAGAATGTTGTTTCGTTCCTATACATTGGAATCCACTATGCATAACAGTTTAATTCCCGAGATTAACCTGTTCCTAGCTAGGCCTTGATTCTTAGTACGTCTCGTGTGTTTCACACGGGGCCTTCGGTTTCGCGTGTGGCGGCGTCACACGTCTGGGTAAATCAATGAAGGTGAAACCACTATGATGGGATGTACTAGTAGGAGGCATGCAGTGCATAATTCTTGGGTGAAAGTTACCTGCTGGGATACCGGGAACAAAGCAACCGAAAGAAGCCCGATCGAGAGCGCAGGTGTCCTCACGGCGGGATTCCCCCCGCAAAACTGGAATTTGAATCCCACAGATTACATTTACCGCCGGAGGGCAACATCGGAACACCATACGCGGCACAGGTAAGTACAAGAGGAATAAACAAACCAATACAATATGCCGTGCCTTACCCCTTCGAGAGACCTCCTCTCCATGTGACAGTCACCAAAGAATAATCTTAACCCCAAAGCAGCAGTAGTAGTACTCCTAGATGATTAGATCTTCCCGGCCTAGGGTTTAAGTATTTGGTACGTGTACGGTCCCCTGGCCACGTACACCTCTCTTCCCCCTAGATCCCTAGCCCCCGTGGCGTGGTGGCAAGGTGCCCTCCCCTGCATGCCTCCATATCGCGATCGATCTGTCTCTCACCAAACCGCCCGATCGAGCCAACAACAGGCCAGAGATCGATCAGAGCGTCACGCCACCACGCGCGCGCATCAGCGCTACACAAGGCATCCTGCTGCGTAATTAACAATGCCCTAATCTAAGCCCCCGATCGACGGGTAGCCGCTGTCGCTGCCACCAATTAGTGGTGGGTGCGCCGCGCTGTTGTGCCGATGGCGACGGCCGACGGGAGGGCCAATCCCGTGCCGACACTCGCCCCCTGTCGCACTAGCTTTCTTCCTCTTTGGACGAGATCGATCGACCGGGTTCGTTCTCGCTGCCGCGGCAGCGTATCGGAGTCGGAGGCCAGAGACGACAGCGCATGCACACGCGCCCGTAAAATAATGTGGCTGCCAGTTTTGGCAAGCACGTAGACGTAGTACGTACGGCCGCGCTCCCGCGCCCGGGCTCGTTATTTTATGCTCGCATCGCCGTCTCCGCGCGCTGGGTGCGGTGACTTTCCCGCACCACGCCGGCGACAGGTGTCGCCCCGCCCACCAGCTCCCCCCTCAGGACCACCGCCTTGTTTATGCAAAGCCCTCCATCTCCAGCCACCGGAAAGAAGGATGAGAAGAAGAACCCAGCAGATCGATCGACCGGCGACGCGCACGTTTATTGTTAACTATGTGCAGCGAGCCAATACTGTCTTGCAGTACATGCTACGGCCGGGGGTTGCTTCTCCCAGTCCGCCACCTGTCTGCTCGAACGTCGTCTGCGCGGGCATGGAGGCTCCGCCCCATTCGCTGCAACCATTAGTAAATTTCTCCCCCATGATGTAGCTGCGAGCCAGGTTATATATATGTTAATGTGCGTGCGGTGAAATGAAGCATCATCCATGGATGTCGTGTTGTACAGGTCTCTTTCTCTGCTGCTTTGCGGTCTTGCTAGAAGCCTCTGGGCGTCCTGTTTTATATAGTATGAGACCCCCGAAAGCCAGGTGTATTTTGGTGCTATGTTTATACTCCAAGCAAAGCTATGGCTTGCGCTCTCGCCGGGGACCAATTTCAAAAGTGGAAAGTAGGATACGCGGGCTCTGGCACAAAAGCTTGCTAGTAATTGCATTCATTTGGCAACGGAGCCGCATCGGGCAAAATTCTGTGACTGTGAGAGCCTGAGAGGGGAATACTAAAACAAGCCAGACCTAATATAGCATATAGCTATGGAAAGGCCTCTTGTCTCGTGGGATGCTTTCCAGATGAAATCAAAGTTAATCGCAGCTAGCAGCTAATAGCTAGCTAGGCAAACTATATATACAGGTTGGTCATTCTGTCTGCTAGGGTGTGGTATATGTATACATTATTACATACACGTTTGATTCTCTCCCTTCTCTTTGCGTGGAAATCAATCATATTGCTAATCGTAGACAACTAGTATGTGTATGCAGCTTATTATGTGTATTACAACCCCTAAACTAAATCCATATTGTGATGAATTGTGCACATTCTTTGTAGTTGTGCCAACTGAAAAGAAGAGGATGGCATCTAGTTCACCCTTCATCCTAGCCCGGTTTGGTGTTGACGATTATACTTGTTAAATAGGCCAATAACAAACGGCTTATAGTTTGTGTGGCAGAAGAATATCGCCTCACTTGTATTAATTAAAGGAAGTGCCCTTATATATGCTGTATTTGGTACTTCAGTGCCTTTATTTATTTCTCTTTCTTGGGCTCTTGGTTATTGTAGTTATTAGTGAATGGTTCTATTATTTCTACATAATTGTAAAATATTAGTAGATTATTAAAATAATAATTGCATGACCAACTAAATTTTGAGGTTTATCTCAAGATGATTAGAAAACCGTGTCAACTAATCCTTAGCGCGCGGTTGGAATGATAGTGGATTATGGCAATCATGCTTGGTAGAACTATTTAAATATATATTTTTGGTTCTTATCTATTTTATAAAATTTATAACAAGGGTTTAATTTTTTTGTCTTGGAATAGATTTATACAATATACCAAATGCGTCCTTTTGGTTAGTGTGTTGTTTTCTAGCCGGGCTAAGGCCTTTTCATTTATTTGGTTAATGGACACAATAACTCGATAAAAGCAAAAGGACGAGGTAGAAAGTAGGTGGTGAGTTGGGGTTCCCACATGCCTATGCGAGTGCTCGCTTTCTAGAGCCCACGTGAGGCAAAAACCTTCAACCTCCAACCCTAACCAAGCAAACAAAATCAAAGAACATTATAGACCAATATGAAACATGCCAAATTCTAAGCTAAAAACTAGCCAATAGATAAAGCTGGTTCTAGAGATCATGAGAACACACCCATCATAACTAAGTGTAGAGAAAAATCTGATAAGGGAGAGAGGCCGCCACCTTCATATGCTACTTAGCTCCATCACATATAGCCCATTATGTTGTCCTCTTTGTAGACTCCTTCGTAGCAATTAAAGAAAGAACATACAATGGACATAATCATCACAGGGAACCTCATGAAATATTTCTAAAAGGTGATCTTATTGTTGATTATCCAACAAGACTGGTAAATGCTAGCCAAAAGAAGAGGGAAATAATTTTCACCACCATTCCAAAATGAATACATCCGAGCAAAAGATTTCCAAATAGAACTAGGACAAATAGTAGTTCACGAGATAGATCCCACTGTCCCCCAAATCAGCATGTTTTGAGATTTTATAAGTTAGCACAATTATAATCTGATTTAATAAAACAAAACACCACTTTGAATAATGAATGAGATTAGAAAATTTCAACACGAGATAATTCAACAACTGTAGGGTCTTGTTGTTATTTACAACGCTTCACCTCATATGTGGCACCAAGTTCCATCACTTACTTTGACTTATTGGTACATTAAAAAGATATGTAAAATGTAATTTCAACAGCACATATTCATAATACGCATGGCACCTTTGAAGGTGCGCTATGAGGGCATGTGATACTTTTGTGTTCTCCATGTACCGTCTCGATAGTGGTATTTACGCACAGCCTTTCAAAATTATTGAAGGTTAAGGTTTGTTCTAAGTCAAACTACTCTAAGTTTGACCAGATTTGTTATAAAGAATGTCAATATCTACAAAGTCAAATCAATGTACTATGCAAATATATTCTGATGAATCTAACGAAGCAAGGTTGGTGCTGTAAATAAATATATATATATATTTTACAAACTTTGTCAAATTGAAGTATAGTTTGAATTAGGACAAACCTAGAACCTTAATTATTTCGGAATGGAGAGCATGTTTTCACATATTTTCAAGGATTTGTGTCCACTAGAGCTAGAGAGGACCCTTCTGTTGTCATTTAATGTGGCTCTTACATTAGCAAGCTAACATGCACGTCCACTCCATTTGTTCTTGTGCTTGCTGCCACTTTCACTACATGAATAGATAGCTATGCCGAGGGCTGGGAGCTACGCCGACGGCCAAACGTCGGGGCCGTCGGCGTAGGTCACGAGCTGGGCGCCCTAGGAAGCTGGCCGTCGGCGTAGAATTGCCCTCGGCGTAGGAGAGCTACGCCGACGGCTGCCCTCGGCATAGCTATTTTTCCTGTCATCTCATTAATCTTTGAAAAATCATACTAAATCATTCTAATTCAGAAAAATACAAATAATATATCAAAATTTGCAGTAAAATAATATCTATCTATATATACTCAAATATTACACATTTGTAAATAAAAATTAAGTAAAACATAAAACATTACATATAGATTAAAACGGGCATAAAAAATTCAAAAACGATCCAAACAATGCGAAACCTTCGCGCGGGGTCATATTATGTGATATAGTTGCAAGGAAAAATATCAACCTTGGTATATTGATTATATCTCAAAAAAACCTTCACAAAATGGCATATCTCATTCGAGGTTTCCTGACTTTCGGGTCAAATAACCAATGTTATGGCTAGAATCAATGCATAGTTTGTGATAATGTGTTCATATTATGCATGAGTGTGAATCATGGGATGGCGAACAATGTTGCAAGAGGAAGTTTTCCTTTTCGTCGCACCAAAAAGCCATTTTCCATTTTCCGAGTGCAAAAAAGGGGTTTTGTGAAGCAACCATCAAATGGCTAATTCAAAATGCTATCACTCCATTTAAAAAAAATTACTAGACCACCTTATATGGATAATGTCCTAACAAGGGGATCACAAACCTTTCCGTCTATCCCAGGTGAAAAAGACAAATTCTTGCTGAATCGGTATGAGGTGGGTCAGATATGAACTATAGGTACATGATCTGATGCTCATGATTTTTTTACAAAAATAATTTTTAGGTTCACAATATGCTATTTTATCAGAGATCCACTTTAAATTTAGCAAGTCCCAACCCCGAGCTAAGAATCTTTATGTCTGCCGTTTTAAACGGGCTAGAATCACGTCATAGTTTGTTTTAAGTTGATATGGATATCTATTTGGATTCCTATCATTTTTCTGATTAATTTAGACATATTATTTGTCGAATTCCATTTTACGAATTTAAAGATATTAATTATTCCATATTAAATAGAAATATACAAAATAATAAAATCATTATATTTTTATTTGAATTCAATAATATTTTTACTTATTCATTGTTGTTTACTTAAATAATTGTTTGTAATTTCAAAAAATACAAACATGTGACATGATGCTATAAGAGTTAATAGGATTGATATCATAATATTGACAACAAGGTATAAACTGCTTTGCGGGAACAAATTCTGAAGGAACAGAGAAGTTAAGCGTGCTGAGGGTGGAGTAGTGCTAGGATGGATGACAGACCGGAAAGTTTGACCAAGACTACGATTTGACCTAAGATTAAGTGTAATTAGTGTTAAAATTATTCTAAGTGGGAGATTAATGAGTCAAACAATTCAAACATTAAAAAACTAGAGAAAAAATATAAAAAATTGATTTTTTTTTAAAAAGTTATTTTTACAACTGGCCGTTAGGCTAGGCCGATGGCCGCTACGCCGAGGGCAGCCGTCGGCGTAGCCTACGCCGACGCCTTTTTTATACGCCGACGACCTTTATGCGCTACGCCGAGGGAGATCTTTGCCGAGGAGCTACGCCGAGGACAGCCCTCGGCGTAGCCCACGCCGACGGGGATCGGGGCTACGCCGACGGCTTTTGACTCTCGGTGTAGCACGCCGTTCCTGTAGTGTTTGTCTATTATCCATTAGTTTATGTACGGCAAAGCAATTTTGTTGACAGGAAACAGACTCCTACCAGCCATGGGGTCGATCGACATTCTATTCTAGTGAGTAGTGACTAACCTTACGCGCACCATGTTATTGGGCACAGTGTGGTTTCACATGCGATTCTGGCTAGATATAGGTAACACGAAAAGGAGAAACAAATGAATGGAATCAGTTCGCCTTTTTACGCAGCTGGTTGATCCGTCCACGAGTCCCTCCATCCTCTTTGCGTAAAGAGGAACCGGAATCTTGACGCCGAGAGAGACCGATCGATCTTGCAACTGTTGAAATTGCAGGCACCACACTATTCAGATGCTGGTCACAGAGCCACGAATGTGCCCCCACAAAGTACAAGGAAATTATGTACTTGCGTCGTAGAAAGCACATGTGGTCCCGTGGAGAAAGTCGGAAATTTGTTTTCTGAGGGCAAAAGTCAGTAATCACTAACCAGAGAATATATGTACCTTCCAGGCCGAAGAATAAGAAATTAACGCATATGTAACGACCGTCATAACCAATTCCCAGTCCGGCCCATCCATCTAGAAGGCCCACTGAGATGAACCAGTTATGCAATCTCTAGGCAAAAATAGCGGAAATGCCATTGGTTGCAAGTTTGACTCAGTACTAGTAAGCTTGCATGTGTAACACAGTCTTATAATTTATAATTGAAATATTTATTTTAAATTTTCTTTCCTTTTAGCTAGCTTTTTACCGAGGCACTTCAATGTGTCTCGTGCCTAATGGTGTGATCATGCATATAACACATGATCGTCTGACATGTCCTCACATAAAATTCACAATCATATAAATATACTCCCTCCGTCCAGAAATAACTGACATGAGTTTTTCTAGATTTGAATGTATCTATACATTAAAATACGTCTATATACATTCGAATTTAGATAAACCCAAGTCAGTTATTTCTAGACGGAGGGAGTATAATATTTAGTTACAAAAATATTTTAAAAAATAACTAAGCAACATTATCTACTATTTATTTATTTATTCTTTGACGATGTTTTCTTCTTGAAAGTCCATCTATTTATGCGCTCTATAATGCTTGGCTCCATGTCTAAGATATTCTTTAGAGTCTCATTCCCATCGCACTTCAAAATATGAACCAAAAATCGTCTCATCGGTTCAATATCATCCTACATTACACATCATTATTTTAAAAAAAGCATGTGCATCGTATATACAAATAAATATGATGTAAATGCTCATCATGGTTATTGGAAAATGTAGCGCTTCATCCTTCCATGAGTGCATACGATTAAAAATCATATATAACCCCATAGAGGAATGCATGTATTAAAACTGTTGGTGCCATCATTGATATGAAAGAATGCACCATTAAATATCAACTTCCACTCAATAAAGGTGTAGCACCCCGCTAAAACCATAACTAGAAAATCGCTGTGTTTTTGTGCATTGCATCATCATGACCGCATACTCATGTCATCATGCCACATTGCATTTGAGCATCGTCATGTCATCCCGCATTTTTGTTTGTTTACAACTATTTTCTAAAATCCTAGTTTAGTTTTCTAAATATCCCGTGTCTTAATTTCAAATAAAAACTCTGGTCTTTTCTAGGCCTTTTATTTGTCTAGAAACTATTTTAAAAGCCTCTCTAAAAATAAAAATCTTTTTAGGGGGAGGCAGCCGGCCTACAACCCCAGCCCATCTATCTAGACAAACCCTAGCCACCTACCCCTACCCTAACCACCCGGCCGCCACACCCTCCCTCTCTCCACCCCGCCACCACCTTCACTCTCCCCCACACCACCTGGTCGTCGCCTGGCCCCACCCCTTGGCCCCAAACCCCACGCACGCACACAGCACGCGTACGCGCACGCACGCTCCCGCTCCCCACCTGCCCAGCGACCTAGTCCCGCTCACCGCCACCCAAATCCCATCGTGTCGCATGCCCTGCTCCACCTGGCCCCAACCACCACTGCGCCCCGCACCCGCTAGCGACGCGTAGCGCCCACCATCCCGACCCCACCCCGCTACACGCCAGACGCCACCGACGCGACATCTATGCCTCGATCCCCATCCTCGCGCACAACCCCGCTCCTCTCGCGTCGCCAGTGCCGGCCTCGTCCGTCTCCTCCCCGTCCCCGTGCTCGGCTCCGGCCGCCACCGCTGAGCGCCCTTCCTTCGGCCTCCCTCGTCGTCTGTGCAGCACCCCTGAGCCCGAGCCGGTCCCCGCGCGTCGCCTCCCGTTCGCGGACCGCCGCCGCCGGAGCTCCTTCCGCCTCCCCGCTCGTTGCGCCTCCTTCATCGAGGGGACCCACCACCACAGACCACCTCGCCCCCGTTTCCCCGGCCGCCGTCTTCGACCCCACCGCCTGCGTGCGGCCCTTCCCCGAGTTTGCTTGTAGAGCCGTCCCCCACCTTCGACCCCCGCTCTTCCTCGCCTCGGCACCGTCGTCGCCGCGGAGCCCGGCCGCGACGCCCGGTCTCACATCTCCCCACGCCGATGACCACGCCTGGAGCCACCAACCCCACCATCCCTGCCAGCGCGTACCGCCAACACGGGCGCCTCTCCCTAACCGCATGTGCTCGCTCCCGAGCCCCGCATCGGATCCCTCCTCTCCGCTCCTAATGCGCGGCCTTGCCGCCATCTGCATGTTCTCGGCCTCCTGTCGCCCATCTTCACCGCCACCCACGAGCCCCGCCTCCGTGACCTCCTCCTCTGCGCCACCGCTCGTTGTTGTGTCCCTGTATCCAACCACCACGACCAGTGTTGCTCTGTCTCTACTGCGTTGGTTCCGTGGTGTTGTTCTCTGCAGTGTTGATCGTCTTAAATCCCAGTTGGGTCTCTACTGTGGGCTGCGCGTCCAGCTAGTCGCGCCTAGATGTTTCGTCAAGCCCTTCGGAAGACGTCCGTGTTCGTGGCCAAACTTAGCATCCGCGGATTTTATCTCATCGCTAAGATCTACTCCGGCTACACGAACCGAGTTCGACACCGACAAATCAAGACGGAACCACAACACCGTCGACATGGATCTGGTGACGCCGGCACGCCAAGATCTACCACACGAAACCGAAGACCTATCTGGAACGACAAGATCTTCTCTCGATGACAAGGCCGCCGGTGGCGGGAAAAGTTCACCTCCGACAATCGAAGCCGTGGAACCGACAAGTTCGCCTACCCGGACACCTTGCGACAAGATCTACTTCACGGATTCCGAAGATCCCCGAAACGTCGAGTGCTCCTTCCCGGACGGCAAGGTCGCCAACACGGAACGCCAAGTTCTTCATCCCGAACGCCAAGTCCGACCCGATATGCGGACCCGACAAGATCGACACCGACCAAGGCCCGAACCCGATGACCGCCAAGATCGCCACCGGAACGACAAGCGCTTCATCTCAGAATGCCAAGACCTTCATCCGAACCCGAGTTCTTCGTCACAGGCGTCAAGATCTCCTACACGAACCCGAAGACCACCGGTACCCGATCCATTCAAGTTCGTCATCGACGGCAAGTTCGACCGCTTGGAACCCAAGTTCTCCATCTAGTATCCGAACCTCGCGTCCCCGTCGATCCCTGAGACCGGACCCCGAACCCCCGGAACCCAAGATCTTCCGAACCCAGATGTGTGACCCTAAGCCTCTATTTTTATAATATGACATTACCAACTGTCGCATAATAAATTGTTCATGCATGCATACCTGTTTGTGGTTTGGGGGCATTATGCCGATTCACCTCATAATTAAATATGGAGTGTTTATGCGGGATATCTTCGTCTCATTCTGGACTCCATTTAAATTGGTGTAGCGAACCGATGCCATGTTTCGCCCTGTTAATACAACATTTACATTGCGGGGGTTCTAAATAACTTGAACCGTGTAATTATTTGTCGGGACCCCGGTTCCACTTAATACTGCCTAATTGCACCGCACTTTTGCCATGCCATGCATCATACCATGAACATGCCGATTCTTCTTCCGTAGCATTAAATATTGCATCCGGTGTTTCTTCTAGTGTTTGCTTCTTCGCGGATTAGGCCAATGAGTTGATGCGAGTATCGACAAGTTCTTCGGATAATGAACCTTCGGCTATGTTTTCCCAGGCGAGCATTCTCCCTCTTTCTACCTATTTTGCATTTATAGTCTCTATTTCCTCCTGTTGATCTATTGCTATCCGTGTCGTGATGCTTTAGTTTCCGTGCACCAGTTACATCCCGTGCAGCCTCTATATTGCCATGGACACCTCCTAATACCTGTTGTTTGGTAGATAGCTGGCCTTGCGAGTCGTAGTTGCTTGCTCTGGTGCGATCTCGTGTTGTCGAGTACCACAGTTGTTGGAATGCTGGCAGATGTTTATGGTGGAGATGATCATGTCTTTAATTACAACTATTAAATTGCTGTGATAACTAATGAAAGAGGCACCGGTGGGCAATATATGTTATTTGGTTTTTCATGCCCACTCGTGTCCCGTAGGCCCCGAGTACTTGATACATGTTCCTTGACTATTCGCACTATCCACATCCGGAAGAGTCTATGAATTCCCCTTAGCCAGAGCTTGATTCATTTCTTATTTCTTGGGGCCACAAACTAGTTTGGGGCTTTATTACTATCCTGTACTTATGCCATGCTTTACTGCTTTATTTAAGATTGTGCGTGGAGCACCTGTACTGTTTAGGGTCGTGACACGTTTTTGCTGTATCGACAAGCCTAGTCACACTTTCGGGTTCCCAGTCGTTTACAGCCGTCCACACAAACCTTGGGTCCGTCTCGGAGCCGGCCAACTTCGTTGCGGGTAGCTTAATGGGGTGGCCCCCTGAAATTTTTTATGAATCCTGTGATTGCTTTCTCGTGAAAGCCTCGTTGGGTTTTGATTTGGTTTTTCCGAGGTTGATCATGTGTGTGTTGCTATTGGTGCACCCCTGCAGGGTAAATCTTTCTGAAAGCCATGTCCACGGTTATGGACGACTTGGAGCACAGTATCTCGATCATAGACAAGCATAACTAAAGTAGTGCTATAAATTTGACTTAATATGTGACTAGTAATCAGCTCAATTATAACGGAATGGATATTAAAAATGCCAACAACTGGTGGATCTTGGTCGTATCGTGCCTTGTTATACCTACCTAGTAAGTATTGCAACTCCAATGGAATGTGATAAAATTGTCAACAACTGTTGGGTTTTGGGATTCCTCAGGACAATTATATCTGACTATTAAATGTTCCAACTACAACGGAATGGTAATTAAAACTGCCCACCACTTTTGCTTCAGGATGATTCATGCTATCTATATCTGACTAGTAAGTGCCTCAACTATAATCGAATGAATAAAACTGCAACCTGTGTGAGTTCCTCGGTTTGACTTCCTCGTTTGGTCTCGAGGGGGAATACCAGGATGGGTATGTTTGGTGTTACTATCAGGTTGGATCCGAATAGGTCTTTCTTACCCCTCTCTAATAGCCGCCAGTGATACTGAGTCTCTATAGGTTGTTTAGTGCCGCTGCGCTGCCGCTTCAGTCCACCATACCTATGTAGGTGAGAGCCGCTGAATTCTAGCCTAGCCGTGTACTGGCCTCAGTACTGACGCTCCTCTTTTTCCTTTGCCCTTTGTCGGCACCCCTTTTGTTTTAGCAGGTATAAGATCGACATCGTTAGCAGGGTTACCCTTCCGGCTTGGCTTGGGCAGGGTTATGGACGCCATTGGTTATTCTTCAGGGCTCTTAGCCCCATTTACATCTTGTCCGTAGTCGGGCTCTCTATCGTTTTCAAGGTGATTTGGATCTTTGTATAGTATATCTGTATTCTTGACTCATGGAGTCGTGGTTGTATATATATGTTCTGTGGGTTCCATCGTGGACTAATGTGTAATGGCATTACTTTGTTTTCCACCCGCATGAAAGTGCCTGGTGGGCGTCCTTGAATCGTTTCTATGCGGGTTTTGGCGGGAAGCGTTGAAACTTGCATAGGGACGATTCAAGGGTGTTACAAAAGGTATAGAACACTTCCCTAAAAAGAGAGAAAAGATTTCTTTTGCTTCTCCTATGAAAACAAAATTTGGTCTTAATGCTTCTTCATTTGAGAACACTTGATTCTTTCTTTGCTTCTTATGCCTAACTTAAAGGCGTTAAAGAAAAGTACTTATTGGGAGATAACCCAAAAGTTTTAGATGAGTCTTAGAAGTTATTACCTCTGTAATAACCTCTCCTTATCCTTTTTATTTGCTTTTTGTGCTAAGAGTAACCTCCAATGAGAGGGAAGTAATGATTCGGAAAGTTGTTGTCCCGAAACAGATTTTTGTGTTTCGCCTTAAAAATTCGTGAGAGAGCTCTGTATGTCGGATTGAGCTTTAATTTTTTGTGCTTCTGACCCAGGTTGTTATCTAACTTTAGTTAGTTCAACACTTTTTGATTTGAGCAACATAATGTCTTCGAAATAATTCGTCTTTACCTGCTGGTCTGTTTTGACAGATTTCTGCCATTTTCTGCATTTGCTTCTTGTTAGTTCCTTATTGAGTTCCTTTGGAGAATTGAGATTTTTGAGGGAAGTGCTACAGTATATAGTGTTATAATGGAAGTTTATTTGGTGTTATAACTGAACCTTGAGACTTATTTATCTTAAGTGCACTAATGTTGCTAATGAGATTGTGTGAAGTTTTGTATGAAGGAAAATTTTCAGGTGTATGGAAGGAATGAGTAATGAGATGAAGGATGGACTAAAGCTCAAGCTTGGGGATGCCACGCATGTCACCCCAAGAAATATCCAAGAAGTACAAGCGTCAAAGCTTGGGGATGCCCAAGGCATCCCCTTCTTCATCAATAAAAATCCTAGGTTTCTTCCAAACGTTTCATTTTTATTGTTTTATGCACAGTTGTGTTGTTCTTGGAGCGTCTTCTTGTTCGCTTTCGTTTTGGTTTTTCGTTTGTTTTGGTTTGCTTAGTTTTTGAATAAATTGGTTGGACCCCCTCTTTCATACTTTGGTTTGCAAATAGTTTGGTTTGGTTTGGAAAAGAGTAGGAAAGTTCATACTTATGTGGTAAAAAGAGCTCGTTTTTGACTGTGGCTTATGCTTTGTCATGCCATGCTTGATATTGTTTTGGCTTTGTGCTCAGTATTCTTTGCTGTAGCATGACTTGTTATAAACAATTGAGATTGCTTAATGTGCCTTGGATGAATCATGCGTTGTTTTAGCATATTAAAGCATAGTATAGTGGTATTCTCCTTTGATGCTTTATTTGGGTTGACTTGGCACATGCTCACACCATGTTATGACTATCCCAAGTCACCATAGCCTTTATGATCCTTTAGTTTTCAACTTGTAGTATCACTTTATGCTTTGATCAATAATGTTTTGTCGCTCTGCATGATTATGGCCATTATTGCTCTCTTAGTTTGTCGCTCCCAGTCTTTTGCTAGCCTCCACAACAAAGTATGAGTTCCACTCATGCATCCGACTCCCTAAACCAAGTTATTTCAAAGAGTCCACCATACCTACCTACTAGCTTATGCTATTCCAAGTATATTCATGCTTTTGTTTACCTTCCACTTGTTATGAGAAAACTAGTGAGTAAAGCTCTCACGAACTTGGTGGCACACTTTACTTTTTGCCTCTAATAAACTTGAACCATTGGGTCCTTCTTTGTTGCATATATGCTTGCGCTTTATAAGTTGAAATTAGCAGAACCATGTACCATGGGGAACGCTTTCAACATTGCACTTGTACTTTGTACCCCGTTGATATCATGTTCTTTTGCTTACGGATCCCAGCGGTGTGAAATAAAAGTGGAACTTGTAAGATCATGGAGTTTGTATGTGTGTTAGAGAAACGCCTGGGCCGCTAGCCTAAGCCATGCCTAATCATGGTGGAAACTTTCAGCATCACCATAATGAGCACTCTATGAAGCATCCTCAATAAAAACCTATGCAAATAGCAAATAAAAAGATCGCTCAGATGCTCATTGTCTGCTTGCCTTGTCATTTTGATTATGCGAAAGCTCCCGTATCATGTGCAAGGGGTACCCCGTTGGCGGTTCTTCATGATACACATATACTTACAATGACAAGAGCTTACTCGTGACTGAAGTTGAGTAGCATGAGGATCGGTCTTCGTAAGTAAGGGGCATGAGATTTCGGTTTATAACTTGTCAAGCATATCCTATTAGTTGTGTCACTTTAACCTTAATCACCTTCAAGATGCTTATGATAGGGGCAATGAGAGCTAAAAGCTATAAGTACCATAATTTTTGGAAGCTCTTTATGAGACTTGAATCCCTACTTCCTTTTACAAAAGGCCTTTACTCCACCATTATATTGAGTCTCCACCTTCTATCTTTATGCACCTACTTTGAGAGCATAGTGGCCATTCTTAGTTCTATGTGCATTGTCCCAAGACTAGTTGATTGATGCATAACTTGTTATTGCTTGTTTAAACTATTGTATCTAGTCACTCTTATGGACTTTGAAGGTGTCCTATGCATTTATATTTGCTACTCTATTGAGGGACAAGCTGAATACTACTATGCTATGTTTTCTTTATGTCAAACAAACAAACGTCTTGCAAAGCATTGTTATTCATGAATCTTTTGTTTGTGCCTTTTCATGTTGCATCATAGTTTCTTTGCTTATTGCTAGAACTTTGTCTTTCATGTTATGATTGAAGTACTATGATCCCAGCTTTGAATGTTTTGCAAATACTTTGATCAAGTCTTTGATGGTGCATGTCACCTCAAAAATTATTCTTTCTTTTTATCACTTACCTACTCGAGGACGAGCAGGAGTTAAGCTTCAGGATGTTGATACATTGCAAATGTATCTATAATTTTTGATGTTCCATGCTTGGTTTTTATCCACTTTCTTGTGTTTTGTTCCAACTTTGGAGTACTTTTCATATGATTTCTTGGACTAACCTATTAACAAGAGCCACAGTGCCAGCTGCCTGTTTTCTGCTGTTTTTGGTTCCAGGAAAGTCAGAAAATGAATATTCTCGGAATTGGACGGGACAAAAGCCAAAGTGCCTATTTTTCCGGAAGTGATCAAGTGCCAGAATACGAGACAGAGAAGGGCCAGGGAGCCACCACACCACCTGGCCGCGCGGCCAGGCCTGGCCCGCGCCAGGGGGTGGTGTGGCTGCTCCCGGCACCCCCTCGGCCTCTCCTTCCGCCTATATATTCCCCTCGGGACGAAAACCCTAAGTATCCGATCAAAAATCCACGAAAGAGTCTGTAGCCGCCGTCATCTCCATCCCTAGATCGGGAGGGATATGAAGCTCTTCCCAGCACCTTACCGGAGAGGGGAATTCACCCTGGAGGCCTTGTTCATCACCATGCAAGCCTCCGGTGTGATGCGTGAGTAGTTCATCCTTGGACTACGGATCCATGTACTAGCTAGATGGCTGGTTCTCCTCCTTTGTGCTTTCATGTTTAGATCTTGTGAGCTCCGTTCATGATCAAGATCATCTATTTGTAATTCATACATGTTGTGTTTGCGGGGATCCGATGGATATTGAGATGCTATTTCAGATTGATTATTGATTTTATCATGTCTTTGTTATTTGAGATCTTGCATGCTTTCCGTTGTTAGTAGCTATCTTGGCCAAGTAGATGCTGGCAACTCCAAGAGTTAGTATTTATGCTCGATAGTGGGTTCATGCCTCTGGTAATCTAGGGATGTGACAGAAATCTCTAAGGTACTAGATGTGCTGTTGCTACTAGGGAGAAAACAACAATCCTTTGTTCATAGAACAATCGTATTGTTTACTTTACACGTAGTTCGCAAAGCAATAATCTGTTGCTTGCAACTTAATACTGGAGGGGGTTCGGATGATAACCTGAAGGTGGATTATTAGTCATAGATGCAGTTGGATGGCGGTCTATGTATTATGTTGTAATGCCCAATCTAGTCTCAGAGGAGTCAAGATTATTAGTATATGCATGTATTGTTTTCTCGGTGTTTGTCAATTGCCCCGCTGTAATTTGTTCACCCATCATGTTATCTATCTAAGGAGAGCCACCTCTAGTGAACTATGGATCCCGGTCCTTTTTCTTTACATACAATCTATAAATTGTTACTGCTTTGTGTTTACTTTCTGCAAACTTTTACTTCTTTCCATTCGATACATTTAATCCTTTGTTTTCCGCAAAACACGGTGAGATTGACAACCTCATCGCAAGTTGGGGACGAAGTTCTGTGGTTGTGTTGTGCAGGTCTCCACGTTGCTACTAGCACCGATAGTGTGCCCTGCCAAAGCTCAGCTAGTAACACCTTTGGGGTGTTTCCTTGCTCCTACTGGTTCGATCAAACCTTGGTTTCATAACTGAGGGAAAACTTACTGTTGTGCTCATCATACCTTCCTCTTGGGGTTCCCAACAAGCTCTACGTCGAAAGTCGAGCGCATCAAGTATATCTTAATAGAGTTTTTCTATAGGAACTTCGGCTTCTGTCCTTGGGGATCTTCATCATCTTCCGTATGGTGGTGCTCGTAACTTGGCAATTTGTGGGTCTTCTTATGCGGGGACGTTATTGGAGGCCGCATACGTTGTTTTTTGCGAGACTGCTGCATGCTTGCTCTTCCGATATTTTGTTTTTGCGGGTGTGCCCTTCGTGTGTCGATTCTTCATCCGTCAGTTTCAACTGTCCAAGCTCCGCCTCCATCCTGAAAGATTCCGAGATTTTGTTGAATTCTCGATCGCAGCTGTCTACGCGGCTGAAGCTTCCTTTGACTTTGATGACCCTGTTTGGGGCTGGCATTTTTACCACTAAGTATGCATAGTGAGGTACTGCCATAAACCTACCGAAAGATGGTCGTCCCAGGATCGCGTGGTATTTAGATGGCCAGTCCATGACTTCGAATTCCAGCTTTTCTCATTTGAAGTTGTTTTTTTGACCCGAAAACTACATCGAGGTGGACTTTGCCCAATGGAATTTCGGCTTTTCCTGGAACTATCCCGTGGAAGGTTGTGTCTGTTGGTTTTAGGTTCATCATGGACCAGTTCAGGGCCCGGAGAGTTTTGGCGTAAATCAGATTGATGCTGCTTCCTGCATCTAGGAAAACCTTGCTCATGTCGAACCCGCCGAATTGCGCTTCCACTATTAGTGCTGACTGGCCTGGCTGAGGGACCCGTAATGGATGGTCAGCTCTGCTGAAAGTAATTTCTTGTTAAAACCAATGGAGATACTCCAGTGCAGGAGGTGGCTTTGTTACCGCCAAATTTACTCGCCTAGTGATCAACTTCTGTGTTCTGTTAGAAGGTGGCCCCTTCTGGATCATTGACATTGCTCCCTTTGATCTGGGATATTCGTTGTCTTGGTATACTGTGTTTTGCGGCTGTCCCGCTGGTGGAGGCCCCTGTGGCGGGGGTGGAGCGCCAATGGCGAAAGTGCCAGGTGTAGGGGCGTAGTTTTTGTTTGTTGCTTCGGCTGCCTTGGCATTGCATAGTGCTTGCATCTTTGGGAATGTACGACAGTCCTTTAGGAGGTGATTTGATCGCCTTTTCCCTATTGAGTCGACGTAGTAGTGCATATTGCAAGGTCCTTCCAACATTTGTTCTGCTGACATTGGTGGGTCTCAGTTCGTCGACTGGTATCGTTGCCATGGCTGGCTTTCATTGATGTTGTCCCTACTGCCACGATATCCACTATTATAGTCATCACTTCGTCGGTTGTCCGTTCCATAAAAGGTTGCTGCGACATAACTGGGTGTATGATATCCATCGGTTCGTCGTCTCCGGTCGTTGTTACGCCAGTCCCTGTCATCAGGTGAACGAGCCCTTTTGTTGTGTATTGCATCCTCTCTGTCGGCCCAACGATTGGCTATTTCCATCAGCTGTGAAATTGTCCTTGGCTTGGTTCGTCCTAGTTCTTCAATGAACTGCTGTCGACGAAGACCATCGTTGAAGGCGTCAATTGCTCTTTCGTCAGATATTTCCTCAGCCGAATTTTTGGTAATGTTCCATTGTTGGATGAAGGCTCGTTTTGATTCTCCTGTCTTTTGCTTGTAGGCACGCAATTGCTCAAAGACGCGGGTCGCTTGAATGTAGACTGGAAGTTTCTAATAAATTTGTCTTCAAGATCATTCCAACAGCTGATAGAATATTCTGGTAGTTGCTTCAGCCAGGAGCGTGCCACACCGGTTAAGTGGAGTTGCAGGCTTTGCATGGTTGTGGCTTTGGATCCGCCTTGTAATCTGATAGTCGCCAGATAATCTGTTAGCCAAGCTTCGGGTTCTTGGAGGCCATCGTATTTTTGTCGATCTTGGGGTAGCTTAAAATCTTTCCGCATCGGAGTTTTGCGAACCCGTCGGGTAAAGCAGCTAGCTCCACATAATTCTTGTTCATCCTCGCTTTCATCGTCACGATATCCTCGGGTGTTGTGCTCTTCTCTTGATCGATCGATCCTTCGCTGGGTGATGTCGTTTCTCGCGTCGTTACGTGGTTCTTGTTCTGAAAAGTGGACCCGATGTGGCGACCGTGATCGTCGGGTGTGACCTCCTTGCCGAGGGCTGCCGTGACCTGCTTTTGTCGAGTTGATGCTTGGTGGAGAGCATTCCGCCGAACCCATGTTCCAGCATTCAAGTCTCCCACAAACGGCGCCAATTGACGAGGGGTAACCTCGGGAATGCCCATGGTGATGGACTTAGGGTTTCACGGAAAAGAGAACGCTGAGGATTTCGTCGGATGTCAGGGAAACAATGGAATCAAAGTCGCCTGAATATTGGGAAGAAGAACTATTACAAATTGTCCACTAGATTTCGGTAGCCTCGCTTGGGCTTCTCCCGTCTTATATATAATAGGCCGGGTCTCAAAGCTGTATGCGGATAGGTTTCATACACTCGTGATTTACAATATCAACACAATGTCGGTTCGTGGTTTCTTTCCTAATACAATTAAAATCTTTGTCGGTTGATTCCTTGGGCTATTATCTGGAATCTTCATGGGCCTTAGGCCTTTTACCCAATGTAGGGTAGCGAATAATAAGCATCCGAGTAATCATACCCATGTCAGAGGGCATTAACTTTTTTTAGCGCAACTCTCTTTATTAGACTTCAAGAGTACAGGAATACTCGACTCCACTGGCGGATCGGTGAGCCAGACCTTGCGTCTCGGATCATCGCGTACAACATTTATAGCTAAGCAATGTGCTTCTACATTAGACTTCCTCCTCTCATGACAGAAAGATAAACTTCCAAAGCTACTCTTCGGCTCAATGATCTCCCTAGCAATGTGTGCGTACACACCTCGTGTCCCCTGCTCCAATCTCCGAATGACGTTCTGGCAGTCAGATGCGACGTGCACTGACTGAGCTTGGATGTCCAGTGCCAAAGAGATCGCTTCTCGGTAGGCCAAGGCCTCAAGCGTCTTTGGCTTAGTTTTGCTCGGGAACACCACATCGGATGCTCCCATGAACGCCCCTGTGTCTGATCGTGCGACCGCCACCACAGCTCCACGTCCCATGTTCTTCCCTACCGCGGCGTCGACATTTATCTTGACCACTCCCTGCGGCGGAAGAATCCATCTCGGTGCATTTGTCATTTGCTTAGATGGCTCCTTGTTTCCGCGTTCTAAAATTTGCTACAAATCATTGATAAATCGTTGAACAAAGCAAAATTTCGATAGTGGACTCTTGTACTGCTGCTCATGAATCGCCTTCCGCTGCGAGTGCGAGATAGCCCATAGCGTAACAAAAACTGTGGTTTGATCGTCGGGTTTCAGGGTCGCGATCATCCTCGCAAAACACATCCTTGCATCCCCCTCCTCCGAGCAACTCATGTGCTCGGTAATCTCATTGTCCACCAAAGCCAAGATGCACCTGGACATCGTGCAGTCAATCAGCACATGATGCCATGAATCAGCGCTTCTGCACATCTGACAAACATCATTCTCTACCATTCCTCGAGAGGCTCTCACATCATTAGTGGGTAATGACTGTTTGGCTAGTCTCCAATGGAACACCTTCACCTTCGATGGAACCTGAGTGCGCCACAGGGAGCTCCACTATTTCTCTATCTGTTGTGTTGCCGAGCTCGACGGGCGACCCTCCAACTAGGCCTCCCTCTTCTCTTTGGTGCAGATCAGCATGCGGTATGCCGACCTGACCGAGAAAATACCTCTCTGATCATAGTGCCACGCCCAGTGATCATCATAACTCCTTGTGCTCAGCGGTATCTGAAGAATACTGTCCACGTCCATCGGTAGCATAAACTGCCGAAGCTTTTCCTCCCTCCACGTCTTTGTCGCTGCCTCGATGAAATTGGTGACCTTGCCTGGGATGGCCACTCGCGGATCAACTTCTCGGCACGCGATAGGCCGCAACATCCCTTGCTTCAAAACTTGAACGCCCTCGTGGATTGCCCGCCAAACTTGTGATGGCGAGGCCCCCACCGCCGCCTGCAGGAGCTCCACCTCCGGGTAATATAGAGATTTTAAAACCCTGGCACTCAACGACTCAGGAATTTGCAGCACACGCCAACCCTCTCGGGCTAGAAGGGCAAGATTGAAGAGCTCAATATCCCTAAAACCCAGCTCTCCAAGTTGTTTCGGTTTGCACATTTTTCGCCATGAAACCCAACATGTTTTCCTCTCACCATCGTGGCTACCCCACCAGAACTTCCTGAGTAGCGAATTAATATGCCCATAGAGCCCCCTGGGAAGATGGATGCAAGCCATCAAAAATATCGGGATAGCTTGGCCAACTGTGGCGCCCCGCAAAACCACTACTAGAAAATCGCTGTGTTTTTGTGCATTGCATCATCATGACCGCATGCTCATGTCACCATGCCACATTGCATTTGAGCATCGTCATGTCATTATGCATGGTTTGTCTAAAACTATTTTCTAAAATCCTAGTTTTGTTTTCTAAATATCCCCCGCTTTTATTTCAAATCAAAACCCCGGGCTGTCCGGAATATTTTGTTTCGTCTACAAACGTATTTCAAACGCCCCGTTTAAAACAAATAAAATTTTATATTATTTTTTAAGGGGCAACCGCCAGGCCCGAACCGGCCCAGCCGGCCACCCCCAAAATATCTAGCCGGCCCCACCACACCCAGCGCCCACCAACCCATGCCGCCACCCTGGCACCCCTCCACCTCACTCCGTCCTATCCCCGACCGCCACCTCAGCCCACCTGCACGCCTCCCCACTCCACCTGGTCGCCCTGCCCCAACCCACTCCCCTCCTGTCCACACCACCTGCCGCTCAACCCCCACCTGCCCGCGCACACGCCTCCCTGGCCACCCCGACCGACAACGACCAGCCCCGCGCCCACCTGGTCCCACCACCCACCACACGCCCCTCTCCATCTCTCTTCTCCTTCTTGTTCCCGAGCCCAAGCCGAGCGCCCCACCCGGATCGAGTCACCGCCGCCGCCCAACTCCTCCCTGCGGGCCCCGTCCCCGCGCCCGCTCTCCGCTCCGTGCCCAGGGTCGCCCTCCTCGACCCCGCATCGTCGCCGGCCCCGCCTCCTCGCCCCAGCTTCCCCCCCGCCGCCACAGAGCCCATCCCCGCCACCTCTGCTCATGCGAGCTCACCACCACCTCTTCCCTCCGCTAGGCCGGCCCTGGCCGCCCCTAGTGCCGCCTCCGTCTCCGGCGAGCCACCTCCTGCCTTAGGCGCGCCCGCCATCGCCGCCTCTCCGTCGAGCTCCACCATCGCCCCGGGCCTCCTCACCTCGCTGCTGGTGCTCCTCCACTCTGTCGTCCCCAGCATCTTGCTGCCTCTCTGCCTCCCCGCGACCACGACAACCAGCACGCCGCTGGTCGACTTCCCTCCCTCCAGCGTTGACATCCACCTGCCGCTGCTCGGCCGCACACCACCGACGTCCGCGCTGTCACGCGCGACCCCATCGGCGCCTCCTCGACCTGAGCCTCGCCCTCACTCCTCGCCGCGTAGGCCGCCTCTGTGTGCCACACGGCCGGCCATTCCGCGCCACCGCCTCGCAAGTTCCCTACCCGGCGACCCCTCCCGCGTCGAGCCAGCGCCCTCGCCTGCCGCCTGTTTGGCTGCTGCTAACCGCACACGCACCTCGAGCGCGGGCCCGCCTTCGTCCTTGATTGAGCCACCGTCTTCCCACAGTCGGCACCTTCTGCCTCGACCCCGTCGCCGAGCGTGTCCTCGCCACCGCCCGCACCCTTGCACACGCTCGCCATATGAGGCTGTTGCGTTATTTTCTTTTAGGGGTTAATCACGTTGGTGGCCATCTCCTTTTCGGTTCCTGTGTGGGTTTCATGATGTAAAATTCTTATCTGATCTGGGTTGTTGATGTTTGGTGGTGAGGAGGTAGAGTGCAGGTTATGTGAGTGGTGTGTGCAAAATTCGAGGGCCGCTGAGGCCGGACCTCAAAGACACTCGAGGAACCACCGACCGATCTCCTACACGGAATCTAAAGGAACCATGCCAAAGACCCGTGGTACCCGGAGGTTGACAACGGCACCGGACAAGTCACCCTCGATCACCGATGCCGAACCAAGTTCTCCCAACCCCCGCCGAACCCTCATACGCCAAGCTCTTCTCGTCGTCAAGACCGATCCGATGCCGGACCCCTCGGCGTCCCAAGACCTCCTCCCCGGAACACCGGCGACACGGACCCGGAGACCGCGAATGCGACAAGAACTACTTTCGTTGTCCAAGGACGATCCCGCCGAGGCCGATCCCCGTCGAACCCCAGATCCGGACCCTCAGACCGGACCCCGGACCCCCGGGATCCAAGATCTTCCGAACCCAGATGTGTGACCCTAAGCCCCTATTTTTATAATATGATATTACTGTCTGTCGCATATTAAATTGTTCATGCATGCATACTTGTCTATGGTTTGGGGGCATTATGCCGATTCACCTCATAAGTAAATATGGAGCGCATATGCGGGTTATTCCTGTCTATTAGCGCCTCCATTTAAATTGGCGTAGTGAACCGATGCCATGTTTCGCCCTGTTAATACAACATTTAAAATTGCCGGGTATCTAAACAACTTGAACCGTCTAATTAATTGCTGGGACCCCAGTTCCGTTTAATACTGCATAATTGCACCGCATCTGCATCATCTCATAATCATGCCGGATCTTCTGCCGTAGTATTAAATAGTGTATCCGGTGTTTCTTTTAGCGCTTTGCTTCTTCGCGGATTAGGCCGATGAGTTGATGCGAGTACCGACAAGTTCTCCGGCTATGGTCCGTCGGCAGTGTTTTCCCAGGCGAGCATCTCTCCCCCTTCTACCTATTTTGCATTTATAGTCTTTATTTCCTCCTGTTGATCTATTGTTATCCGTGTCGCGATGCTTTAGTTTCCGTACACCAGTTATACCCCGTGCATCCTCTATATTGCCTTGGACACCTCCTATTACCTGTGTTTGGAAGATAGCTGGCCTTGCGAGTCGTAGTCGCTTGCTCAGGTGTGATCTCGTGTTGTCAAGTACCACAGTTGTTGGAATGCTGGAAGATGTTTGTGGTGGAGTTGATCATGACTTTAAACACAACTATTAAAGTGCTAGATATAACTAATGCAGAGGCATCGGTGGGCAATAGATGTTATTTGGTTCTTCCACACTCACTTGTGTCCCGTAGGACCCCGAGTACTTGATACCTGTTCCTTGATTTTTCGCACTATCCACATCTGGGAGGCCGTGGACCCCCCCCTGAGCCAGAGCTTGATTCATTTCTATTTCTTGGGGCCACAAACTAGTTTGGGGTTTTATTTACTATCTTGTACTTATTCCATGTTTTACTGCTTTATTTAAGATTGTGCGTGGAGCACCTGTACTGTTTAGGATTGCGGAGTGTTTTCGCGGTATCGACAAGCCCAGTCACACTTTCGGGTTCCCAGTCGTTTACAGCCATTGGTGCAAACCTTGGGTCCGTCTCGGAGCCGGCCAACTTCGTTGCGGGTAGCTTAATGGGGTGGCCCCTGAAATATTTTATGAATCTTGTGATCGTTTTATCGTGAATGCCTCGTTGGGTTTTGAGTTGGTTTTTCCGAGGTTGATCGAGTGTGTGTTGCTATTTGTGCACCCCTGCAGGGTAAAACTTTCTGAAAGCCGTGTCCGCGGTTATGGACGACTTGGAGCACAGTATCTCGATCATAGACAAGCATAACTAAAGTAGTGTTATAAATTTGACTTAATATGTGACTAGTAATCAGTTTCACTACAATGGAATGGATAATAAAAATGCCAACAACTGGTGGAGATGGGGTTCCTCGTGTCTTGTTATATCTGCCTAGTAAGTATTGCAACTCCAATGGAATGTGTTAAAAGTGCCAACAATTGCTGGGTTTTGGGATTCCTCAGGACAATTCTATCTGACTAGTAAATGTTCTAACTACAACGGAATGGTGATTAAAACTGCCCACTACTTATGCTATCAGGATGACTCATGCTCTCTATATCTGACTAGTAAATGCTACAACTAAAATGGAATGAGTAAAACTGCCAACTGTGTGAGTTCCTTGGCCCGACTTCCTCGTTTGGTCTCGAGGGGGGAAATACCAGGATGGGTATGTTTGGTGTTAGCTTCAGGTAGGATCCGAATAGGTCTTTCTTACCCCTCTCTAATAGCCACCAGTGATACTGAGTCTCTATAGGTTGTTTAGTGCTGTTGCGCTGCCGCTTCAGTCCACCATACCTATGTAGGCGAGAGCCGCCAAATTCTAGCCTCGCTGTGTACTGGCCTCAGTACTGACGCTCCTCTTTTTCCTTTGCCCTTTGTCGGCACCCCTTTTTTTAGCAGGTTTGAGTTCGACGTTGTTAGCAGGGTTACCCTTCCGGCTTGGCCTGGGCAGGGTTATGGACGCCATTGGTTATTCGCCAGGGCTCTTAGCCCCATTTGCATCTTGTCCGTAGTCGAACGCTCTATCGTTTTCAAGGTGATTTGGATCTTTGTATTGTATATCTGTATTCTTGACTCGTTGAGTCGCTGTTGTATATATATCTGTTCTGTGGGTCCCATCGAGGACTGTTGTCTAAGGGTATTACTTCGTTTCCACCCGCATGAAAGTGCCTGGTGGGCGTCCATGAATCGTTTCTATGCGGGTTTGGCGGAAAGAGCTAAAACTTGCATAGGGCCGATTCGAGGGTGTTACAGCAACAGACTTGATAAGAACATCCTTGCCCCCGGTAGATAGAAGCCTCTCAAGCCACCCTTGGATCCTACTCCAGATCTGATCTTTCGAATATTTGAAAGCTCCATTCCTGGACTACCCCACATCTGATGGCATACCTAGGTATTTCTCATTCAGAGTCTCGCAATGCACATCGAGGGTCGCTTTGACCCCCTCTTTAACCACTCCCGGGCATTTCTTACTAAAAAATATAGAAGATTTGTCTCGGTTAATTCACTGGCCCGAGGCCATACAGTATTTGTCCAGAAGAGTCTGAACTATCTCCGCATTCTCTATATCCACCCTGAATAGCAACAGGCTGTCATCAGCAAATAAGAGGTGACTAACTGTCGGGGCCACCGGTGCCACCTTGAGTCCATGAAGCTCCGATGATAAACTGTGGTGTTTTAAAAGGCACGAAAGGCCCTCTGCTGCCAACAAGAACAAATAAGGGGACATTGGGTCACCCTGTCTCACACCTCGGGAAGGGGTGAACTGTCTCAGCTTCCCTCCGTTAAACAACACTTGGAAGGACACCGTCGTTACCAACAGCATCACCATGTGCACCCATGATCGGTGGAATCCCAGCTTGATCATCACAGCCTCAAGATAGGACCACTCAAGCCGGTCATATGCCTTGCGCATGTCAAGTTTGAGTGCACATAACCTGTTCTTTTTAGCATTATTCCTCTTCATGAAATGAAGGAACTCATATGCCGTAATAATGTTATCAGTTATCAGTCTTCCAGGGACAAACGTTGACTGCTCCTCCGAGATTATATCTGGGAGACAAACCTTATGCCTATTCGCCAAAACCTTCGATGCAATCTTGTATATCACATTGAAAAGGCTAATCGGTCTAAATTGCCCCAAATCTTCCGGGTTTGCCACCTTAGGGATTAGGACAATGAAGGTATGATTAATCTCCTCCATATTGTCTTCTCCCTTAAGAACTCTTAACACTGCTGTAGTAACCTCCTCCCCGCAAATATCCCAGTGGGTCTAGAAAAAATGAGTGGGAAAGCCATCCGGGCCAGGTGCCTTCATGGGAAACATCTGGAACAATGTTGTCCTTACCTCCTGTTCACCAAAAGGCTTTAGCAGTGCATCATTCATAGCTACAGTCACCTTAGCTGGTATAACATCAATCACCTCCGCCATATTGCTGACCCCTTCCGACCTATATAGCTCCTGATAGAAACGATTCGTCATGGTTGCCATCTCCTGGGCCTCCTCGGTGACCACACCATCAGGCCTCTGAAGTCTGCTGATTTTATATCTGCCCTCCCTTGTAGCTGGGTCATGGTTTCTGCCCTCCCTTCATCTTTCCACACATCCTCCAAGCGTGGCTTAAAATTCTCATGCGACTCCCACATGATCTCATATCTAAAAATCCTCTCCTCATTGACCTGGTGCTCACGCGCTGATTCGCGCCACCGAAGAAAGATGGGACAGTGGTCTGCCGTTGCTCCCGTGAGATGGCACAGCGTCGCCGTTGGGAACCTATCGCACCAGTCCGTCATCGCCATGGCTCTATCTATCCGAACTCGGCAGTATGAAACCCCAACCACACGTTTTTTCAAATGTCTAGCTATTCCCCTCATATCCCAGGTCAACAAGCTCGCACACATCCACTGCATCGCGAAACCCTACGATCTGGGCCAAACTTCAGTCAGTCACACCCTCGTGCTCGTGTTGATGCAACACCTCGTTAAAATCTCTTATGCACATCCATAGCAAGGAGCTTGATGACTTTATTCGCTTTAACATGTCCCAAGTCTTGTACCTCTCCGATGTCTGAGCTTCACCATAGACGCAAGTTAGCCTCCAAGGGTCGGAATCCCTCTCAGTTATTATCGCATCCAAATGATACTGAGAATATGGCAAAATTTCTAGCTTTATTTCATCATTCCAAAAAAAACCGAGGCCTCCACTACGCCCCGTATTGCTTACAACAAAACCATGATCAAATCCTAGAGTCATAGCTAGAGCTTCGACCCGTGACTTGTGTAGTTGAGTCTCCACTACACACAGAATGGTAGGTTTAAAATGCCTCGCGAGATCGCGAAGCTCACGAACTGTCGCGTCATTACCCAACCCGCGACAGTTCTTGCTTATGCAACTCATTGATCTCGGCGGTGCTCTGACCTGGAGCTCGCCTGTTCAGTTGTTTTAGCATCCTTTCAGAGGCCTCTTTGGGTCCGGCTTCACCAGCGAGGCCTGAGCAGAGTCCTTCTCCTCTTCTTGTTGCAGCAGAGCGTCCAGATTCTTCCTTGCAGTCGTGCCGTCCTTCTGCTCCTTGCCATCTATGAGCATAATGTTCATGCACCCCTCATCCCCAACAGGCGTAGCCGCCACCGGTGAAGGGGCCTGAGGGCGCTTCCAGGTTTCTGCAGCTTTACCTGCACCTCCCCCCTACCATCTCCCACAGGAGCTCTCCCCTTCACCCCCGGAGTCTAAGGGTGCCAATCTTCCAACGGCGCAATCATCCAAAGCCCATACTGTTTATTCGCAGCATCGTGGACACCGTCGCCACACTCCAGCTCTCCATGCCCAAACAGTCCACAAGCATCACATAACCTGAGCAGCTTTTCATACGAGACCTGAAACTGCACTCTCTCGTTGCCCTCCGGGTGCAGTCCCACCACACGTGTGAGGGGCTTGTTCACATCCAATTTGACCCTCACTCGCACAAAGCTCGTGCCACTTGCCCCCAGAGCGTAAAGATCCACGCTCCGCACCTCACCAATCCTCACCGACATGTCTTTCACAATGTTTTCCTTTCGAAACAGAGTTGGAACCCCCTGAATCTGAGCCTAGGCGTACATGCGATAAAGGGTGATCGATTTAGGATCCACGATCCCATCATATGGCTCCAGCAGAACTCCTTGTTGGCGAAAGATCCAGGGGCCCTCGTACATCGCCCTGTTCCAATCTCCCAGGCACGACACTTGGAGAATAAACAGGTTCTCCTCGAAAGGGCTGATAGTCCACTTCTGCGCAAATCCCCACGCAAAATCCATCTTCTGGTAGAACGGCTGGTTGCCGAATTGCTTCATCGTGTGCACCTTAACCACCGCCATCCATCGAGCGCCCTCCTTCAGGTTGTCCACCTCTTTCTTTGGAAGCACTACGTCATCCAGCTCCTCCAGGCCCAAGGATAAGAAATTAACGCATATGCAACGATCGTCATAACCAATTCCAAGTCCGGCCCATCCATCTAGAGAAGGCCTACTGAGATAAACCAGCTATGTAATCTCTGGTGAAAAGAAGAAAAAAAAAACCTCAAAAAAATCTCTGGGCAAAAATAGCGGAAACGGCGTTGGTTCGGGAAGTTTGACTCATCTGCGCTCTCAACGTCTCGCGGCTCTCGTGGCCACCCCGAAAACACGCCACGCCAGTCGAACCGGCCGAGAGCCTGTTCCTCGAATGACGTGACACGACCCGGAACTTTCGATCGTACGTACCATTGCTCGATCGATCCCTCGATGGCCGCGTCGTCCGTCTTCCTCGCCTTCCTCGTCGTCGCCCTCCAGCTCATCGATGTAGCGCGTGGCGAGATCAAGACGACGTCGATCGCGTCGGACTCGCGGCCGGTGATCCTGTTCGAGGAGTTCGGCTTCAAGCCGGGCGGCGTTGCCGATGTCTCCGTGTCCGGCGTGTCATGGAGCGTCCCGGAGGGTTCCCAGCTCCAGTCCGTGGACCCGGGGCTCATGGGCTTCATCCTCATCTCCAACACCCTCTTCTTCAAGATCGCCAACGAGTCCGAGTACGCCGAGGAGACCGGCACCGCTTTCTGCCCGCTCATCAGCGAGTACGTGACGCCGCTCTTCCGGCTGAAGGACGTCGGGCCCGACGGCAAAGGCGGGGGCAGCGTGACCATCGGCGCCCCCGACCAGTACACGGTGCTGTTCAGCAGCTGCCAGGACGGCGTGGAGGTCAGCATGGACGTGCGCACCGAGATGTACAACGTCGTCGTAGGCGGCAATAATGGCAGGGACTACCTGCCCGTCGGCCTGCTCCCGCTCCCCGGGATCTTCGCCGTGGCGTCCGCCGTGTACTTCGCGTTCCTTGCCGCGTGGGTGTTGGTCTGCGTGAGGCAGCGCGCGACGGTGGAGCGGATCCACGCCGTGATGGGCGCGCTGCTGCTGTTCAAGGCCCTGAAGCTGGCGTGCGCCGCCGAGGACTCGTGGTACGTGGAGCGCACCGGCACGCCGCACGGCTGGGACGTCGCCTTCTACGTCTTCGGCTTCTTCAAGGGCATCCTGCTCTTCACCGTCATCGTGCTCATCGGCACCGGCTGGTCATTCCTAAAGCCATACCTCCAGGTCCGTACCCGTATGTGCATGCATGTCGGTTGCTACGAAAAAGCCGATCGACCTGGATACTCACCTGACCTGACACCCGACAACCGATGGATCGATGGAGAATAAATGCAGGAGCGTGAGAGGAACGTGCTGATGATCATCATACCGCTGCAAGTGATCGAGAACATCGCGTCGGCGATGATCGGGGAGACGGGGCCGGCGGGGCGGGACTGGCTGGCGTGGAACCAGATCTTCCTGCTGGTGGACGTCGTGTGCTGCTGCGCGGTCTTCTTCCCCATCATCTGGTCCATCCGCAACCTGCGGGAGGCGTCCAAGACGGACGGCAAGGCGGCCAGGAACCTCAAGAAGCTCACCCTCTTCAAGCAGTTCTACCTCGTCGTCGTCGGCTACCTCTACTTCACCCGGATCGCCGTGTCCGCCTTCGCCGCCGTGCTCAGCTACAGGGACCAGTGGGTCGTCAGCGTCTCCGTCGAGATGGCCAGCCTAGCCTTCTACGTCTTCGTCTTCTATAACTTCCAGCCGGTGGAGCGGAACCCGTACCTGTACGTTGCGGACGACGAGGAGGAGGCTGCCGGTGGGCAGCTTGAGCTGGAGGGCACGTTTGAGATATGAGACGACACCCCCCGGCCGGCTGTCGTCCCTCACCCTCTAAGTTTTTGTACTCTCCCACCTTAATCACGTATACTGATTATTTAACTGGATCGATAGTAGCTGTACTGGACGGAGCTAATACAATGTAGAGATCTTCTTCAGGAATTTGGCATTCTTCATGTCTTTTCTGAACTAAATCGTTTATCTCCTATACTGAGGATCGGAAGAAAGATTGACAGTTATTAAAAGTCAATTGAATGATAATTGGCAACAGGAAGAAACTAAAGCTTGGCAGAGGTCCAGAGATCGTTACGTCCTTGAAGGAGACCGCAATAGTGCTTATTCATGTTTTAGCTAACCAACGTTGAAGGAAAAAGAAATTGTCAGTTCTTAAGGGACCTTTGTGTCCCAGACTCCCAGTTCATGACACCGACGATATGCTTAAAGTTGTAAAATTGATGTTGACTTCTACAAGTCTCTCTTTGGGCATGAAGATAGTGTTAGGCCAGGTCCCTCCACATGGAGGTGTGTTGGCAGCCCAACGTTAGCCTGTGAAAATCCAACACGTTTCAACCGTTGATCGATGTTCGTATCCAACGGCTGAGGTGTTCCTTGGGAGAGGAGTAGAAAAGAAAACCCTTTGTGTCTCAATCAGAGAGTGAGCAAGTGTGAGAAGCAAGCTATCGTGGCTGCTGTGAGAGGGTGAGAGAACACACAAGAACACCACAACCTAGTGAGAAGAGAGGACGAAGAAGGATAGGTAATTTCTGTCCAGAGTTCTGAGATCTGACCGGTCTGTTTTCAAGTTGGTGTTTGGAGACTCAAAGATGCTTGGATTGACTCCAAACTCGGTGCGCTCATTCCTTGTTTTGAGTACTTCGATATGGTTAGCTGGTTTGAGGTCTGGGTCAGTGTAGCTTTAGATTTGGAAGCGGTTTATTCAGTTCGGACTACTGCAGTTTCAGCACAGAGCAGTTTTGGTAGACGAACAGTTTGGGCAGGCAAACGGTGTCCGATTGACCTGAAATTTAGTGTGTATGTTGAGTACTCATATGTCAGCTTGTCTACCAAGTTTGGTACTGATTGGATCTGCGGTTTAAGCGAAGTTTGCTGATTACCGAAGGGGACAGAAACTGAGATACTCTACTTTGTTGTAATCTTTCTCTCAAGTGGTTGTTGTTGTTGTTGTTGCCGGTTGGCAATGTGCTGAGTGTGTTATATATCTCTAGATGTTCTAGAGAAGACTCTATACCCAGGTTGCTCATAGTGAAGCTCGCGTGGACCGATGGTCCGCACCTGTGGTTTTTTCTTCCTCACCTTGAGGAGTTTTTTCCACGTAAATCCTTGTGTTACCTGTGCATGTGCTTGTTGTTTTATTTCCGTTGCATATCTGTTGATTGAAACCATCCTATGAGGTTCACCGCAGGCAGGAGTGGGCAGGTCGTGTGTCTCCTCCTCCCCCCAACAAAGTTATACCAGAGCTGAGGTTCAGTTTGTATTCAGTTTCAGAGTAATGTTTGTTTTGGGTTGATTGCCTTTGCTTGTGGTGAAAGGTGGAAGTGAATACCAACTGAATGATTTCATTGAATGGTACAAATTATAAATCTTGAAAGTGCAAGATGAAAGACTTGTTATATGTGAAGGATTACTGGATGCCGGTATTCTCCACTGAGATGCCCAGTGATATGAAAGAAGATCAATGGAAGGTACTTCATCTCCAAGCTTGTGGGTTCATCCGCCAATGGGTGGATGATAATGTTTTGAACATATCATTGAAGAGACACATGTACGTACCTTATGGCAGAAATTAGAGGAGTTGTATGCCCGCAAAGAAGGTACCAACAAGATGTTCTTGATCAAGAAATTGATGCGTTTGAGGTACAAGGAGGGCACTCCAATTGCAGATCATGTAAATGAGTTTCAGGGCATTATAGATCAGCTATCTTTAATGGGGATTACATTGGATGATGAAGTGAGAGCCTTGCTGCTACTTGGCTCATTACCGGACACTTGGAAGACCTTTAAGGTCACAGTGTGCAATTCAGCACCTAATGGAGTTGTCACTTGGAACCTTGTGAAGACCAAGGTACTAAATGAAGAGTCCAGAAAAATTGCTGATAAGGACGGTTCTTCCTCACATTCTGAAATGTTAGTGACCAAGTCACGGGGGAGAAGCAAGAGTAAAGGTACAAGTAAGGGAGGAGAAAGAAGTAGAAGCAAATCAAGAGGCAAAGACAAGTATGCTGGTGTTATATGCCATCACTGCCGTGAGAAGGGCCACATCAAGTGGCATTATGAACAATGGAAGAAAGACAAAAATAAAAAGAAGAAAGTTCAGAAACAGACCGATAGTGACAGTGACAGTGAGGGAGGCCGGATTGCTACGGTAGAAGAGATCATGTTTCTCATGCATGAAGAACATGATGGCAGCAGTGTTTCCACCGTTGACGAGAGGATCACTGTAGTTTCTGATGATACCATCAGCCTTGCAGATGGTGATGAGATAACTTGGATTCTGGACAGCGGTGCTACCATACATGCTACATCTCGTAGAGAGCTCTTCACCAACTACACATCAGGTGATTTTGGTGTTGTGAAGCTGAGAAATAATGATAGAGCAAAAATCATTGGAAAAGGAGATGTGCACTTGGAGACTGAAAATGGTACGACACTAGTCCTCAAGTCGGTGAGGCATGTTGAGGCCCTTCGGCTCAACATTATCTCCGTTGGATTGCTTGATAGAGATGGGTACTTGAGCAGATTTGGAAATACATAGTACAAGCTCACAAAAGGAAATATGATTATTGCTAAAGGTAACATGGTTTCAGTTTTGTATCATGTTCATGATAAGCTTTCTGCTGCTTGTGTCAATGCGTTGCAGAAAGAGGATGCATGTGCCTTATGGCACAAGAGGCTTGGGCACATGAGTGAGAAGGGGATGATGGTGCTAGTGAAGAAAAATCTGTTGAAAGGTGTGAAGGGTGTTCACATCAAGAAATGTTCAGATTCTCTAGCAGGGAAACAACACAGAGTGGCGTTCAAGAGTCAACCTCCTCACAAGAAGCCCGAGGTGCTAGACTTGATACATTACGATGTTTGCAAAATGTCGGTGAGGTCATTGGGTGGAGCAAAGTACTTTGTCAGATTTATTGATGATTTTTCTAGAAAGGTTTGGGTCTATGTTTTGAAGAACAAACATCAAGTACTAAGTATGTTCAAGCAATTCCAAGTCTCAGTTGAGAGAGAAACTGAGAAAAAGATCAAGAGCATTCGCACTGATAATGGGGGAGAGTATATTGGCCCATTTGATGGCTATTGCAAGGAGCAGGGAATTAGGCACCAATTTACTCCTTCGAAGACACCACAGCTGAATGGTCTTGCTGAGAGGATGAACATGACAATTGTTGAGAGAGTTAGATGCTTGCTATCGAGTGCGAAGCTGTCTAAACATTATTGGGGTGAGGCTTTATCGACTGCAGTTTATCTTATTAATCTCTCAGCAAGTTATCCATTGCAGGGAGATGTTCCAAACAGGGTCTTTTATGACAAGGACATCTCATATGAGCACCTGAAGGTTTTTGGGTGCAAGGCCTTTGTTCATATCCCTCAAGATGAAAGGTCAAATCTTGATTCAAAGACACGACAGTGTATATTTCTTGGCTATGGAGGTGATCACTTCGGCTATAAGTTGTATGATCCAATAGCAAGAAAGGTTGTGAGAAGTCGTGATGTTGTGTTTGTTGAATACCAAACAATTGAGGATATTGTGAAGACAAAGGTGCAGGCTCCGGTGCAAGTTCCGGTGCATGTTCCTCCTCGAAATCAGTAGCAAGAGAAATCTGATTCTGACCTAGTTCCTGTAGATTCAGCTGAAGAAGAAGCTGAAGATGATGATGTAGAAGATGTGCAAGGTGATGCACATAGTGGTATAGGTGAGGATGCTCGCCAGCAGCAAGAGTATGATGTTGAATAAGATGATCATGATCAGCAAGCACCTGAACCAGATAGTCCACCAGCTGCTCCACTCAGATGGTCCAGCCGAGGCCGTGTTCCTTCCACCAGGTACAATTCAGACCAATACGTGGTGTTATTGTCTGATGGTTCAGAACCTGAGTGCTTTCAAGATGCAATGAAAGACGAGAACAAGGAGTGGAATAATGTTATGCAAGAAGAGATGGATTCCTTGCATAAAAATCATATTTATGAGCTGGTGAAGTTGCCCAACGGCAAGAAAGTTCTCAAGAACAAGTGGGTCTACAAAATCAAGCAAGAAGAGCACATGTCACATCCAAGGTACAAGGCCAGGCTAGTTGTAAAAGGATTCAACCAGAGAAAGGGTATTGACTTGATGAAATATTTTCTCCGGTGGTGAAGATGACATCAATCCGAATGATCCTTGGCATGGCAGTAAGCCTCAACTTGGAGGTTGACCAAATGGATGTGAAGACATCTTTCCTTCATGGAGAGTTGGAGGAAGAAACCTACATGGAGCAGCCTAAGGGGTTTCTTGTTAAAGGCAAAGAAGACTATGTGTGCAAATTGAAGAAAAGTCTCTATGGCCTGAAACAAGCACCGAGACAATGGTACATGAAGTTTGAATCTATCATGGGGGAGCAAGGCTACAAGAGGTGTAGCTCAGACCATTGTGTGTTTATCCAGAGGTTCTCAGGTGATGATTTTATCATGTTATTGCTCTATGTGGATGATATCTTGATTGTTGGGAAGAACGTCTCTAGGATTGCTAGACTAAAGAAAGAGTTGAGCAAAAGTTTTGCCATGAAAGACTTGGGTCCAGCAAAGTGTATTCTCGGCATGAGAATTGAGAGACAGAAAATCCAACAAGTTGTACTTGTCTCAAGAGAAATATATTGAGAAGGTACTTCACAAGTTCAAGATGGACAAGGCAAAGGAAGTGAGTTGTCCACTCCTAGCTCATTTTAAGTTGAGTAAAAAGCAATGTCCCTCCACTGAAGAGATGGAAAAGTAAATGCAAAAGGTTCCTTATGCTTCAGCTATTGGGAGTTTGATGTATGCTATGGTGTGCACACGGCATGATATTGCTCAAGTGGTTAGTACTGTGAGCAGATTTATGTCCAATCTAGGAAAACCACATTGGGAAGCCGTGAAGTGGATTTTGAGGTATCTCCGGGGCAACACTAATATGAAGCTTTGCTTTGGTGGTAGTGAGCCCAATCTGATTGCATATTCAGATTCAGACTTGGCTGGAGATGTCGATGGAAGGAAGTCTACTTCAGGTTATTTGATTACCCATTCAGGGGGAGCAGTGGCATGGCAAAGCAGGTTGCAAAATTGTGTGGTATTGAACACAACTGAGGCCGAGTTCATTGCAGTAACTGAGGCGAGCATGGAGCTATTATGGCTAAAATGATTGGCTTGTGAGCTTGGTTTTGAGCAAGACAAGTATGTGTTGTTTTGTGACAACAAAAGTGCCATTCACCTGAGTAAGAATGCAAGTTTTTATTCAAGGTCAAAGCATATTGATGTTCGCTATCATTGGATTCGAGATGTGCTGAATTCCAAGCAAATGCAAATTGAGAAGGTGCACATAGATGACAATGGGGCTGATATGTTGACAAAGGTGGTGACAAGGGGAAAGCTCGAGGTATGCCGTCGGCTCGCCGGCATGGCTGCCGGTTGGCAGTGAGACCCTCCATGATGTCGGGAGGGGGAGTTTGTTGGGCCAGGTCCCTCCACATGGAGGTGTGTTGGCATCCCAACGTCAGCCCGTGAAATTCCAACATGTTTCAACTGTTGATCGATGTTCGTATCCAATGGCTGAGGTGCTCCTTGGGAGAGGAGTAGAAAAGAAAACAGTAGCCACCCTTGGTGGCTGTGTCTCAATCAGAGAGTGAGAAAGTGTGAGAAGCAAGCCATCGTGGCTGTTACGAGAGGGTGAGAGAACACACAATAACACCACAACCTAGTGAGAAGAGAGGAAGAAGAAGGAGAGGTGATTTCTGTCCAGATTTCTGAGATCTGGCTGATCTGTCTTCAAGCTGGTGTTTGGAGGCTCAAAGGTGCTTGGATTGACTCCAAACTTGGTGAGCTCATTCCTTGCTTTGAGTACTTCGATCTGGTTAGCTAGTTTGAGGTTTGGGTAAGTGTAGCTTTAGATTTGGAAGCGGTTTATTCAGTTCGGACTGCTGTAGTTTCAACACAGAGCAGTTTTGATAGACGAACAGTTTGGGTAGGAAAAAGGTGTATGATTGACCTGAAATTTGGTGTGTATATTGGTTACTCGTATGTCAGCTTGTCTACCAAGTTTGGTGCTGATTGGATCTGCGGTTTTAGAGAAGTTTGCTGATTACCGAAGGAGACAGAAACTGAGATACTCTGCTTTGCTGTAATCTTTCTCTCAAGTGGTGGTGGTTGTTGTTGTTGCCGGTTGACAACGTGCTGAGTGTGTTGTATATCTCTAGATGTTTTAGAGAAGACTCTATACCCAGGTTGCTCATAGTGAAGCTCGCGTGGACAGGTTGGTCTACACCCGTGGTTTTTTCTTCCTCACCTTGAGGAGGTTTTTCCACGTAAATTCTTGTGTCACCTGTGCATGTGCTCGTTGTTTTATTTCCACTGCATATCTGTTGATTGAAACTATCCTATGAGGTTCACCACAGGCAGGAGAGGGTAGGTCGTGTGTCTCCTCCTCCCCCCAACAGATAGACCAAATATCTCTCTTGAAGAGCAGTTCTGGGACGAGCAAGATCTTCTCACTGATGAGGAGAGAAATAGATGGGACAATGCTCCCTTTACCGAGGAAGAAATTAGGATGGCTGTCTTTGGCTCTTATGCATGTGGTACTCCGAGTCCTGATGGCTTTCCTTTCCTGTTTTATCAAAAAAAATGGCATGTCATCAAACATCTTGGCTCTGGTCAGAGACTTTGACTTTGATTCCTTAGATGTCTCTGGACTCGATTACTCCATTATTACTCTTATACCAAAAGAGCATGATGCTAAAGAGATGAAGAAATTCAGATCCATCAGTCTTGGTAATTGTAGTCTGAAAATCATTACTAAATCTATCACTAGTATGATTGCTCCTATTGGTAATAGGATTATTTCCCCAAATCAAACTACTTCCATTAAGTGGAGATACATTCTTGAGAGTGTGGTCTCTACCCATGAAGTACATTCTTCTAATGAAAGTGGTATGTTCCTTATGTTGGATGATGAAAAAGCCTATGATAAAATTAATTGGGATTTTTTGGATCTCATGCTCGAGTCTAGAGGGTTTGGGCCCATAGTTCAAGGATGGATTAGGAGTTACCTTGTTGGAGGCTTTTTCTGTGTCAAGATTAATGACTGTAATAGCCCTTATTTTGTGGCAGGCAAAGGCCTTAAACAAGGAGATCCCTCTTCTCCCATTCTTTTCAACCTTGTGGCTGATGTGTTTTCCAAAATGTTATACAAAGCTTCTCAAAATCATCTCATTAGAGGTTTTCTCCCTAGGGTTATCCCTAGAGGTATCATCAACTTACAATATACTGATGATACCATTCTTTTTCTTGACAATGACATTGAGATGGCTCAAAATTTGAAATGGTTGCTTTCTTTCTTTGAAAAAATGTCAGGAATGCGTATCAATTTATCATAAAGTGACTAGTTTACTCTCAATTTTCCTCCTAGTAAAGCTAACATGTTTGCACAAGTATCTGGATGTCGTCTGGGAAAATTTCCCCTTAAGTACCTAGGTGTCCCTATTTATTTTTATAATTTAAAGAAAGGAGGACCTTCAACCTGTTATTGACAAGATCATGAAAGTGATTGCTGGATGGCGTGTGAAATTGCTTTCCTATAGGGGTAGACCCATTCTCTTTCAAACTTGCATTGCTAGCATCCCTCTCTATTTTCTTTCTATCATTAAATTTTCAAAATGGGCTATAAACATGATCAACTCTCGTATGGCTCAGTTCTTTTGGGGTGACACTAAAGATCATCATAAATATCACTTAGCCAGCTAGGGGTTGATTTGCCAAAAACAAGAGTTTGGGGGATGGGTGGGCAAAATTTAAGAGAATATAATCTTTGCCTTTTAGCTCTTGGGTGAAAAGGTATCACTTGGACTCTCACAAAATCTAGAGGAAAATAATTGATTCCAAATATGATTTGGCTCCTAATATCTTCTAGGCTAATCCTACTCATTGCACTCCTTTTTGGAAGGGGATGATGTGAGCTGCCCATGCTGCTAAAGTGGGATACATATGAAAAGTTGGGAAAGGAGACAAGGTCCTATTCTAGGAAGATATTTGGTTTGGAAATTGCAATCTAGCTATTATCTTTTGGGATCTTTACATCATTGTCGATGACTATTTCTAGTGTCTAGGATGGAACTGATTTGAAATTTTCCTTACGTAGAACTGTTACGCAAGCTTTATACAACCGCTGGATAGATCTCTACCTCCTGGTGGCTTCTGTGGTCTTCTCTTAGGAGGAAGATGCTCCTATGTGGATGTTTCATCCTTCAAGCGAGTATTCGATTAAATCCTTTTATATTGTGGTAAATAACGGTGGGATTGTGCCTGTGCATACCCCTGCTGTTTGGAAACTTAACAATCCTCCCAATATTCATGTATTTTATGGCTTCTAGCTAACAACAAAACCTTGACCAGAGATAATTTACATAAACACAAACATGTAGAAGATAAAAATGTCTCTTTTGTTATGAACCTGAATCTAGTAACCATCTCTTCTTTAATTGCGTTGTTGCTAGACAGCTTTGGGAGACTATGTCTAATGTTTTTGGATCTTAGATTGGTTCTGAATTTGTCTCGGTGGCTAGATGTTCGGATCGGTAAAAATAAGAATTCTGTTTTGAACATCTTTAGCTCTGCTACTCTTTGATCACTAAGGAATAAAATGTGTTTTTAGGGTCAAAAATGGCAAAGCATGGAAGTGGTGTGGGGCAGAGTAGTGATTGCAACTATATGAAGATGTCGTATTCTCTGCAAGGATGCTCATTCCGGACTGATGGGTCAAAAAATTTTGCTGCTGGAGAAGACAAGAGGCAAAGTGATGAGGATCGCCTAGAGGTGACGAGCCTTGATTTTGCCAGGAGCGCGTTGAAGCATTCGTCTCAGGATAGTTTGAAACCTCCATTCTTTTGACTTTCGGTTCCCTCTACTGGTCGTGAGTTCTATTACCAAAACATGTAGGTGGCTGTGGTTTTAAAAGTTGTGCTCGGATGCTGTTACTCCGTTTGTTGCGTGTTAATGGAACCAGGGGAAACCCCTTTCATCTAAAAATAATGTAGAGGTTATCATGCAAAGCCCATGCGCAAAATGGACAAGGTTACGATGCGCTATTCGTGGCCATAGTGGGACGTTAGATTCTGGGTTCATCTCTGCAGCACGATCCTATGTATGTAAGTGACCCTTACACATTAACAGGTGCCCGTAACTCTCATTGCGCCATATCATATAAGACAGATGGAGAATACCCCCTACAGCCTATAGCACATTCTCACCGCATACACATACCCATATTGTGAGCACACTTATTCATAAATTAATCAAGCACTACCACCAAAAATAAGTAGGGTACCCGTGTTGATCTGCGGTCCGAACCTGTATATATCGACGTGTCCCGTTTGTACTACCCATATGATCTTGGTCTCATACTAGCCTATAAATCTATTACCAGAAAAAGAAACCAACAATAGGAGAAAGGCGATGAACAGAGACACCACACACCGGCACTGTCTGCCGACGAATGGCCTCCTCCGCTGGCAATGAGGTGAAGGGCACATCTAAAGTGCAGCTTTTCTGTGCCGGTGAACATTGTAATGATAATGTATTATAGTGTTTGCTAGGCCTTTTGGACAAAACATCACATTTTCTCAAAATTTTAACATACAATTACCCTATCCTAAAAATAACTTCAAAAAATTACCCACTTGCAAGATTCCCACCCATATGAAGTCTTGCTTAGTAGCATGACACTCTGACCAAAGAAGTCATACTCAATAGCATGGATTCATGGTGAAATGAGCCATTGTCATTGTGCCCAGGACCGTGGAGCCATGCTCTGGAGCATGACACTTTGGACCACCAAGACATGTTATAGAGCAGGACACCCTAGGACATAACACCATGAAAAAGGGTTTTGTTTCAAAATTATTCTCAAATATGTGTACTGAACTTTCGGGAAAGAGTATTTTTTGTTTAAATCTACGTGTGTGATACAATACAGATTGCTCTTCATCCTCCAATGTTTGTTCGAGGGCTCTGACACAAATAGATAGTATTGTAGCTCAGTTGTTTAGCTTTGGTAGATTGGAGAATCCATGTCCTACGCAACACAAGCACAAATTAATTGCGCAACTACTTATATCACGAATGACATGTTAACATATTTTTGTGATCAAAGTAAAACAAAATGATCCACCTAGCTAGTAACTTTATCCATGTACGTTTTGGTATTGACCATACGAATTCGGTTGTATAGTACAACCTCAAAAACGTTAAGCCCTATGTCAAATGCAAAGAAAAGTTATTTTAGGATTCCATGTACTACTGCTACTGAAGATTATGAATAGATTATTGAACTTTTGGCAATAAAACAAGGACTAAATGGAGCTTAGTGCTAAGAAGTGGAAGTCGACCGTCGAACACATACTCTCATATAAGTGTACTATATATATTGTACACAGCTACACATTGGTCACAAATTCGACGCGGCCGTGTTTCTGACGTGTGTTTCGATCTCCCGGCCGTGACCCGTAGATAGCCCCGTGCCATTTAGGATTCATGGTGAAGTACCATGCGGATATCTTCGTACTTAGGGGTATTTTCATCTTCTAAATTTTACTATTATCATCGACCGGAATGTCAGGTTGAATCAAACCTCTATACATTGAGTTAACTGAAAATTTACCACTTGCAGTTAATTTCTATTTAAACTCATCCACAACATCCGACATCTGTATTGTGAATAATCGTAATAAAAGAATGTTCCAAGATACCAGTCGAGGGCCTATGAGATTTCTCCTGAAAGACACATCAGGAGGATTAGATTTCATTACTATGGAAAGTGTATCCTCTTTATACCTGATAATCGAATATAGAGCTGGATATTGTTCACGAAGAGAAGTTTGGCCAAGCCACTTAGCTTCTCAGAATCTAATCTGCGATCTATTCTTAATATTGAAAACCCCAAAACGGAAGAAATACTTTTTGGACACCATTAGTCTAGCCTAAAAGTGTGAATCACTGGGTTTTCAAACCACTTGAGACACAACTTTGGAGCGAATATATTTCCTTCAAAGAATGGTTTGCTAGATATCATCTTTTTGTAAGTAGTTTGAAAATCTATTTATCCAGAAGTGCGGTATTTTTTTGACTTACAAATCATGTATGCCAAGTCCACCATATTCTTTCGATCGGCAAACCATATTTCACCTGGCCAGTTAATTTTTTTTCTTTTCACTATCCTCCTGCCAAAAGAATCTTGATCGGAAATAATCCAATTTATTCAAGACACGTTTTGGTAACTGAAAAACGAGATCATATACAGTACCATATTGGTGAGTACTGAATTTATGAGTACAAGTCTCCCCCCAAGGGATAGTAATTTATCTTTCTAACTAGTAAGACATTTTTGGACTCTTTACTCTACGAGTTTCTATTCAGCAATTGTGAGACGCCGATAGTGAATCGGTATTCACAGATAGTTGATGAAATTTCCCCTGGCCACAGCCGAATAGTTCAGCATATAGGTGGGCCTCGTTTTAAGCATCGCCAAAACAATCAAATCACTCTTATGGAAGTTAATTATCAATCTAGAAATTTGCTCGAATACTGATAGTATTAATTTAAGATTCTTAGCTTTCTCCAGATCGTGTTCCATAAATAAGATTATATCATCAACATATTGAAGAATATAGAGTCTGAAGATGGGGAACTAATCCTTCAATTTGGCCATCAGCCTTGGCTCTCTCGATAAGGATAGCCAACATATCAACCACTATATTAAATAGTATAGGCGATAGTGGATCCCGTGTCTCAGTCCCTTCTTGGTCTCGAAGTAATATAAGTGTACTATATATATATATATATATATATATATATATATATATATATATATATATATATATATATATAACTACACATTGGTCACAAATTCGACGCGGCCGTTTTCGACGTGTGCTTCAATCTCCCGGCCGTGACCCATAGATAGCTCTGTGCCAATTACTCCCTCTGTTTTAAAATATAAGATGTTTTAGCTTTGTGTAAGGAGTGTATCTAGAGATTTTTTAGTGTGTAGACTCATGTTGGTTTAGAGCGAATCTATACACTAAAAAAAGTCTAGATACACTTATTTCATAAAGCTAAAATATCTTATATTTTAAAACAGAGAGAGTAGGATTCATGGAGGAGTGACACACACGGCAGGGCTAGCTAGATGATCGAGCTGAAGACCAATCTCCCCGCCGCATTAAGATTCTGAAACGGAAAGCCGTGTCCTGGCAGAGCACGTAAGGATATGCCTTCGGCCGTAAACTAGCAGAACAAAGGCACTTTTCTCCAGCATATATGTAGTTCGCGATCCACGTGAGCAAACGCCGCATATATATCTCGATCAACTTCTCGATCGCCATCGTTCATCGACACCATGGCCGCCCGCCGGGACGATGTAGATTTCGTCACTAAGTTTATCGGACCATATTTCCTCCTAGTCGCTTGCACGATAGGTTATCTACTTTATGTTGGCTGGCTATGCTTCACGTCGGGATACACCGAGCATACGGTGACCATCACCAGCGTCGACGGCCTGGACCCGGCCGCCCTGAGACAACGGGGCGACCTGGCGGCGCTCAGCCCGGTGTTCGGCATCGCCGTGCGCATCGACAACGCCCACAAGGTCGAGCAGAAGTGCGTCGGCATGCACTCCTCCGCGGTCGTGTCGTACGGGGACGCCGTGCTCGGCAAGGGCACCGTCCCGGAGTTCTGCGCCTGCAAATTAGGCGTGGGCGAGGCCGCGGCCACCGCGTGGGGCCTGGACGTGCAGGTGCCGCGCTTCCTCCGGGACCAGCTGGCCGGCGAGCTGGAGAGGGGCGAGGCGGTGCTGGACGTGGCGGTGCGGACGCCCGGGAATTGTCGGGGATGCAGGGATACGGTGCTTGTCTGCAAGGCCAAGATCGGAGGGGGCCCTTCGCCGTGTTTCGTCACCCAAGTCTATCAGAGAGAGGTTAACTCCCGATATGAGCTCTGAGCGTGATTTTTTTGGTTCTACTGTATTTATTAGGAAAGCGTGATATTTAAACAGCTCGCTATTTTACCTTATTATTTTTTCCAATCAAGTGCGCTTTGTTTCGCACTAGCTTTTTTGGTTTTCGGTCTTTGAGGATATATGTGCCACCATGTTTTTGTTAACTGCACGATCGAACTGCTTGCGGCAGCACGTTTGTACTACTCTGTCATATTCGTTGCAAAACAGGTACTTCCTCCGGTCCATATTAATGTTTTCAACTTTGTCTAGATTCGAATAAATTTAGTCTAAATCATTAACTAGATACATCCAAATTTAGATAAAGTTGAGAACAATAATATGGGTCGGAGGGAGTAGATAATCTTGTAGGGGCTGCTTGGTTCGCTGGATTTCCAAAATTTAGGAATAAAAAGGAACGTGGGAATATAATAGTATGCCATGCTGAATCCTAGAATAGAAAAAAACACGCATGTGTAATACATGTTGTTTGGTTGAATTGCAAAAAAACTCAAAAAAAAACTGAAGTAATGTGTGTATGTCGTCCTATGAAAAGGAAAAAATTCATGAGGTTAAACCTTGGGAAATTTTCTTATGAGGCATCTAGTAGACAGTAGGATTTTTTTTTATGGAATATAATCCTATACAAACCTAACAAGGAGTACATGGAAAGAATCTAAAGGATGAAATCCTCCAAAATTCATATGAATCCTTTGAACCAAACCTGTCCTTAGGTTTTGCATAGTTTTGAAGGGTAGCTTTACCCGATAAATCTTTGTAGGACTTTGCTAACGCGTGGCGCTGCATGTTTCCAAAACCGCGCGGCTGCTGCTAATCCTTGTCCCACGGGCCGAGCAAAAAGCATGCAAAAAAGCCAAGGAAACACGTCATCGGTCCCCCCTTGTTGTGGCATGCAGTGGCACGTAGCTACACACCGGGCTGTGCATTGCTGAATAGAAGTATCAGCTAGTAATCATATTGTTCATATTCAACAGCTTCCCATCTCAATTATTATGGGCTGCCTGATTAATCATGCCTAGTTATAAGATTAATTATGGCTAATTTGCTAGGTTCAAAAAGAATTTCCATATAAATTAGGTTCTAACTAACAGATTAATTAAATATAACTGCCCGATTTTGTTAGTCTTAATTACCAGATTGATTAGGTCCTACTAGCATGAATCCTTTGTTCTCCAAAATTTGATTAGGACCAAATTGCCCGATTAATCATACCAAATTGCCAGGTTCATACGACCCAACTGCCAGATTTGATTTTGATTCAGCCTAAGGCTCAAACCACCTTTGCCAGAATAATTAACCCGAATTGCCAAATTAAGACCATCTAATTGCCAGATTGATTACTTGTCTTCCCCGTAGCTGCATCCTCGGCGGCGTGGCGAGCTACTTGTTGTGTGCTCGCGTGGTGGCGTCTTCCCCGCAGCTGCGTCCTCGCGCGGCGGTGGCGAGCTACTTGTTGCGTGCTCGCGTGTCGGCGGCTTCCCCGCAGCTGCATCCTCGGCGGCGGTGGCGAGCTCCCTGCTCCATGCTCGCATGGCGGCGACCTCCCCCGCAGATGCGTGCTCGGTGGCGCGCCTCAAACTCCGTGCTCGGCGGCCATGGCGAGCTCCTTGCTTCGTGCTCGGCGGCCATGGCGAGCTCCCTGCTTCGTGCTCGGCAGCGGCCTCCCCACAGCTGCGCGCTAGGTGGCGTTTCCCTCCTGGCCGCACGTCGCTCGAGGGCCCCTTCTCGGCAGCGACGCTCACCTCCTCTCGCGCCCCGCAGTGCGTGCTCGGCGGCGCGCCTCAAACTTCGTGCTCGGCGGCCATGGCGAGCTCCCTGCTTCGTGCTCGGCAGCGGCCTCCCCGCAGCTGCGCGCTAGGTGGCACGTCCCTTCTGGCCGCACGTCGCTGGAGGGCCCCTTCTCGGCAGCGATGCTCACCTCCTCTCACGCATCTCCGGCACGCCACTCCTCATCCTTTTTGTGCTCCCGTACGATTTGAGAGAGAGAGAAAAAATTGTATGGAGAGGAGGGCGCGTGAGGGGATAACGACCGCCGCACGGGAGAGCGAGCGAGCGGCGCCTTTCGTTAGATTTTTCCATCTTTGTATGAGTATCTAATTAATCAATTATAAAATATATGATGAAACTTATTTTGCAGACTTTTTAAAGGAAACTTTTATTAATGCATCAAGTAATACACGTAAATAAACCGGTAGACGACTTGGAAACATGCCATACCTAACTTCTCTTAGCTTCAAAGCGAAAATGCATTGTCCACAACGTCACCCACCCACGCCAAAGAGGCCAATGTCCAAAAATCCAAGATGATATCTCCAAGATCAACACCTAAATAGTCAAAACGGTTCGTAGATTTTTCCCGTGGAAGGAGCCAAAGTGACAGCGCACCAGAATATAAAGACAATGCCTTCACGCTGAATGATGTGTTAATCGCCGGATCCTCGCATATGACGGTTTAAGGACATATATAATGTTATCAGATACTTAATTCTGAATATATTGAGGTAATATGTAGAGAAGTCTAGCACACATTTTTATGAACCGCATGTATTTTAGGATGGATAAGTAAAGTATTTGTAACCAATGCAAATTGGTAGTTGTATGTGCACGTACTTCCGCACAAGGACCAGGCTTCAACATTTTTTTGATATCTTGTTTTTTTTCCATGTTATTTGTGCCAAGCATCATCTTAGTTTTTTTTTACAACTACACGGCGGCCTGCGCACATGAACCAAAAATATCTTAATGGTGGTCAACATCTCAATCTTCTATTATTTCATTTAACTAGTGAACATTAGACAGCTTGCTTAGCTAGAACGTTTCAACCTCCAGGGGACCGCCCGCAGCGAACTAGCTCATCGAATTTCATACTCGTCTGTCCTCATGTATAATGTTCATGTCATTCGAGTAAAGTTAATTCTACTGTTTTTGAATTAGACCTCGAAACCATGATCCGTTTACGCTTTACAATAAGACCCAACTCAGTCATACCTTGATGATATGTTTATATTATATTTTTATTGGAGGAAAATTAGTATATAGAATAATCTAGAAAATTACCTCCAAATTTTCTTATGATTTTACAGTTTTCTCTAAAAGGAGGAAGAGGACCGAATTAATAGTGTTAATAACAAAGTTGTTTAAAGTAGGATAGCCTCAAGCTAAAATGAACCTCTGAATTCAATGGTATTTTTAGGCCACAAAGGGCAAAGATGGTCAATGCCGGGACGGTTGTGATGGAAAAGAAATACATAAGTAGGCCGAGGAGGCAAAAAGTTAGAAACATTCAACAACACAACTTTGAGGGGGGACATAATTGAAACCACAAAGAGGTGGAGGGGGAGCAATGATGCACTGATGTCATACTACCCCTCCTGTGAATGCAGCTGCCCAGGCTCACGCACATCGCAACACCGTAGCTTGGTTGAAATTTTATGACTATGTACCTAAAAATGGCATTTTAGGCACGCTAGCTTGTGAGTTTCCTAGGCGTCGAAAAGTTAGTAGGTTGGCCACTGCCTATAAACTCTATTCAGTAACCATATATTAAGCCAACAATCATGGGCCAATTTGTATCAACTTCATGAGTGAGGTACTTACTTCAACCCTAAATCCATGACGAAATTCTCCACCGCTTTTGGTTTGCCACACATAATGACATTGGGTGGGGATTTATGGGCACAAATGCAAGTGACGGGGCTTCAATGAAAATAGATTCCTAGTGGCATTTTGCCTCCCCACCAATACCGCCACAACACATTGCATAGGATGAGTGCCATATTTTTAATGGAAGTGTTTTATTGATTCTTTGCAATGTATCTAGGTGATACCATTTTTCTAGATATTAAGTATAACAAGGTGAAAACACAATTCTACTGCTAATGGTAGTGTTAAGATGATGTGATGCGAAGACTAGACCACCAACCATGCATCTTTGGTGAACAAGTTTGTGATTACCTTCTCTCGCTATGACCAGCCCATAATCCTACTGCTGAAGGATAGAATTGAAAAGCAACATGTGTGTAAAATACTTTTGTGATAAAAGAAAAAAAAATCTACTTAGCTAGATTCCTTGGGAATGATGAATTTCACTGAATCTACTTGAGAATGTCAAAAAATTCAGTGGATTCCTTGTACATTCAGATGTGCTAGTCGATAATAACAAAAAACTGGAAAGTAAAGGCCTCTCTCTAAAAAATTGGCATATTCGCAAAAATAGCATCCTTATCAAGGATAACCTTGCTAAGTTACGGTAAAAAAAAACCTTGCTAAGTGCAACTGCATGGAAGTTTACGTTGTTGTTTCTATCATCAGAGACCATCAAACACTTGTTGTTCTAGTTCAAGTTTGCTATGGCTTTAAACTTGTACCAGCCATATAGTGTTACAAACATTTTTGGTAAATAGTCATGTAAATTAAATATAAAATAGAAATCTTATTTGGATGGGAGCGGTTGCAGCAATATGATTGCCATGGCTATATAGAAATGATATGGTTTTAAGAGTAAAACTTCTCCTCCCCACCCCCCACCTCCACCCCCAACAAAGATTTTTCTCCTCTGATCTAGTTGCTCTGTTTGTGGTCCTCTCTTCATCATACGCAAAACCAATACATATTTAAAGAGTATGTACACGATTGGAGAAGGTGGTGAGGGAGATGTGTATCCCACATGGATGGCGGCATATTCTACAAATCGGTCCTCCATTATCTTAGACGTTTTACGAAAATTTCATGTACTTTTATTGTACATGTTTGTGCTGAAAAAGTATAGAGAGGTACTAACAACCCATAGCCAAGAAAAGGATCATTCCCTCTTTGGCAACGATTATGTACTTTTATTGTGCCATCTTTTTCAGTTTTATTGTTTCACGGCTTTGAGGATCCTAACTGTGTATAGACGTGATGTGAATGTTTGTGGCTTATATCGTCTCGATGCAAAATTTTGAGTTTTGTAAAACGTCATTTATCGGAAAATGCTACTAGATTTCTTAATTCATCACCTTCTAGAGTCTACCATCCTAATTTAGCTTTCTAGGACGATCTAAACAAACTGAATATTTGTGAAACCAAAGAAGAGATACAATATCAGAAAAGGCTCGTGTGGTTGATAATGGAAAAGTTCCACACCACTTAGGTATATTCATTCAAGCGCGGGATATATCGAGAAAGGTCGTGGTAATTAAGACTGACAGGTTGGCAGGAGAAATACAGGTGAACTTTTTTTTTTGTTTCTCAAAGCGTGGATTGAGTTTGTATATATCTGAGCACAGTGGATTGTATATTCTTTTCTACTCCGTCCGTTCAAAATATAAGATGTTTTACCTTTGTGAAAGGAGTGTATATAGACTTATTTTAACATGTAGGTTCACTTCAAAGCTAGATGAACCTACACACTAAAAGGAGTCTAGTTACACTCTTTTCATAAAGCTAAAAGATCTTATATTTTGGAACGGAGGGAGTATCTATGTCACTACAGGAAAGATTCGAGACGCCGACGACCGGCTGCCGTCGGCGTAGCCCCCTCGACGTAGCTATTGGTCGGCGTAGCCCCTCGGTCGTCGGCGTAGAGGACCCCCCCCCCCCCCCCCCCGGGCATAGCGCTTGCAGCGGGCCCCACAATGTCAGGCGACGGTCGTTTGGTAACGGTCCAGCCTTGGAGCTACGCCGACGGCCAGGCCGGCGGCACAGGCCCAGCCCAGGAGCAGCACAAGCTTGCCACGTTGCCCTGTTATGCCGAGTGCCTGCCCGTCGGCATAGCCTAAAATATATATATTTTTAAAAATGTTCAAAAAAATTTAATCTTTAAATTGTTTGACTTGTTAACCTCTCGCTTTAAACATTTTTAACACTAATTACACTTAATCATTGATTAAATTGCAGTCTTAGTCAAACTTTCCGGTCGGTCACCCATCCTCACTACTCCACCCCCAGCATGCTTAACTTCCTCGTTTCTTCATAATCTATTTTCGCAAAGCAATTTATACATTGTTGTCAATATATGATATCAATCCTATTAACTTTTATATCATCATGTCACATATTTGTATTTTTTGAAATTACAAACAATTATTTAAGTAAACAACAGTGAATAAGTAAAAATATTATTGAATTCAAATAAAAATATAACGATTTTTTATATTTTCTTATTTAATATGGAATAATTAATATCTTTAAATCTGTAAATCGGAATTCGACAAATAATATGTCTAAATTGATTAGAAAAATGAGAGCAATCCAAATATGATATCAATATTAACTTATCAGAAACTATGCCCTGATTCTTACCATAATTTCATTTGCCCGTTTAAAACGGCACGCATAAAGATTCTTAGCTCGGGGCTGAGACTCGCTAATTTGAATTAGACCTTTGATGAAACAGCATATTTTGAACCTAAAAATGATTTTTATAAAAAATCATGAGCATCCGATCATGTTATCTGACCCACTTCCTACCGGTTTGGTCGGAATTTGTCTTTTTCACCAGGGATAGACGAAAAGGTTTGAGATCCTCTTGTTAGGACATTGTCCATATAAGGTGGTCTAGTATTTTTGAAAAATATGGTGGTACCATTTCAAATTAGCCATTTGGTGGTTGCTTCACAAAACCGCCCGTTTTTTGCACTCAGAAAATATAAAATGCCTTTTTGGTGCGATGAAAAGGAACACTTTCTCCTGAAACATTGTTCGTCATCCCATAATACACATGTATGTATAATATGGACACATTATCATAAACTATCACTTCATTCTAGCCATAACATTGGTCATTTGACCTGAAAGCAGAAAACGTCGAACGAGATAAGTCATATTGTGAAGGTTTTTTGAGACATAATCAAAATACCAAGTTTAATATTTTTTCTTTTAACTATGTCACATAATATGATACCACGCGAAGGTTTCGCATTGTTTGGATCATTTTTAATTTCTTATGCTCGTTTTAAACTATCGCCAAACTTTGTCGAAACGGCACGCATAGAGATTCTTAGCTCGGGGCTGAGACTCGCTAAATTTGAAGTGGATCTTTCATGAAACAACATATTGTGGACCTAAAAATGATTTTTATAAAAAATCGTGAGCATCTAATCATGTACCTGTAGTTCATATCTAACCCACTTCCTATCGATTCGGTAGGAATTTGTATTTTTCACCAGGGATAGACGAAAAAGTTTGAGATCCCTTTGTTAGTATATTGTCCATTCAAGGTGGTCTAGTATTTTTGAAAAATGTGGTGGTATCATTTTGAATTAGCCATTTGGTGGTTGCTTCACAAAATCGCCCATTTTTTGCACTCAGAAAATAGAAAATGTTTTTTTGGTGCGATAAAAAGGAAAACTTCCTCCTGAAACATTGTTCGCCATCCCATGATACACATGTATGCACAATATAGATACATTATCATAAACTATGCCTTCATTCTAGCCATAACATTGGTCATTTGACCTGAAAGGCAGAAAACCTCGAACGAGATAGGTTATTTTGTGAAGGTTTTTTTAGACATAATCAATATACCAAGTTTGATATTTTTTTCTTCTAACTATGTCACATAATATGACATCACGCAAAGTTTTCACATTGTTTGGATCGTTTTTGAATTTCGTATGCTCGTTTTAAACTATTGTCAAACTTTGTCGAAGGGCGAGCATGAAGTTTTTTAGCTTGGGCTGAGACTCGCTAAAATTGAAGTGGTGAAACAGCATATTGTAAACCTAAAAATGATTTTTGTAAAAAATCATGAGCATCCGATCATGTACCTGTAGTTCATATCTGACCCACTTTCTACCGATTCACCAGGGATAGACAGAAAGGTTTGATATCTCCTTAGGACATTGTCCATGTAAGATGGTCTAGTATTTTTGAAAAATATGGTGGTAGTATTTTGAATTAGCCATTTGGTGGTTGCTTCACAAAACCGTCCGTTTTTTGCACTTGAAAAATAGAAAATGGTTTTCTGGTGCAACGAAAAGGAAAACTTCCTCCTAAAACATTGTTCGCCATCCCATGATGCATATATATGCATAATATGGACACATTATCTCAAACTATGTCTTTATTATAGCCATAACATTGGCATTTGACCCGAAAGGCAGGAAACCTCGAACGAGATAGGTATTTTGTGAAGGTTTTTTTGAGACAAAATAAATATATCAAGTTTGATATTTTTCTTCTAACTATGTCACATAATATGACACCACGTGAAGGTTTCGCATTGCTTGGATCGTTTTTGAATTTCTTATGCTTGTTTTAAACTATCGTCAAACTTTGTCGAACGATACGCATAAAGATTCTTAACTCGGGGCTGAGAATCGCTAGATTTGAAGTGGATCTTTGATGAAACAGCATATTGTGGACCTAAAAATGATTTTTATAAAAAATCATGAGCATCGATCATGTACCTGTAGTTCATATCTGACCCACTTCCTACCGATTCGATAGGAATTTGTATTTTTCACCAGGGATAGACGGAAAGATTTGAGATCCCCTTGTTAGTACATTGTCCATACAAGGTGGTCTAGTGTTTTTGAAAAATATGGTGGTATCATTTTGAATTAGCCATTTGGTGGTTGCTTCACAAAACCGCTCATTTTTTGCACTCAGAAAATAGAAAATGGCTTTTTGGTGCGACGAAAAGGAAAACTTTCTCCTGAAACATTGTTTGCCATCCCAAGATGCACATGTATGCATAATATGGACATATTATCACAAACTATGCCTTCATTCTAGCCATAATATTGGTCATTTGATCCGAAAGGCAGAAAACCTCGAAGAAGATAGGTCATTTTGTGAAGTTTTTTGAAACATAATCAATATATGAAGTTTGATATTTTTCCTTCTAACTATGTCATATAATATGACATCACGCGAAAGTTTCACATTGTTTGGATCGTTTTTGAAATATATTATGCTCGTTTTAAACTATATATAATGTTTTATGTTTCACTTACTTTTTATTTACAAATATGTAATATTTAAGTGTAGATAGATAGATCTTATTTTTCTGAAAATTTTGATAGATTATTGTATTTTTTTCTAAATTAGAATGATTTAGTTATGATTTTTTTAAAATTAATGAGGTAAAAGGAAAAATAGCTATGGCTAAAATTAAATGGAAAAAAAATCTGGAGGCCTACCCCTCGGCACAGACCAACCAATTTCTTCTAAAGAGCTACGCCGACGGTCAGGTCCTCGGCACAGCCTGGCTATCTAATGCCGTTTCCGTCACCGTGTCTGAACTGGGACTACGCCGAGGGTTGTACGTACGCCGAGGACAACCGTCGGCACATCCCTCTCTGCTACGCCGACAGCCGCGATATGCCGAGGACTACCCTCGGCACCTTCATCTACACCGAAGACCGTCCCTACGCCGATGGCCGGGCTGGGCGGCTGGCGGGGGAGGCCGCTACGCCGATGGCCCCTACATTTAGCCATCGGTGTCTTGAATCTTTCCTGTAATGTGTACTGTATTGTTCTTGTAAGCATGCATCGGCTTTGGTCGCAAAATCTTTATGACCGTGTTTTCGCTGAGTTTCTCACGGAGGTTACCCGCCTCCCGTACGTGTCGGATAGTCCAATACTGGCCAGTGCCGACCAGGATTCAGGGAGGAGCTCGCGCGAGCTCGAGATTCTGACGCGGAAGCTGTGTCCAGCCAGAGCACGAATCCTTCCGTCCGTAAACGAGCAGAACAAAGGCAGTACTCCTCACCAATATATAGTTCGCGAAGCAGGAAACACCGCATATATCGATCAATAATCAACCTCCAGGCGGTCGCCATCGACCGTTCCTTGACACCATGGCCGCCCGAGACGAAATAGATTGGGAAATAGATTGGTTTGATCTGTTCGCTCGTTCTGTCCTATATCTCGTATATGCGTTGTGCGCTGGCGCGGTAGCCCTTATCTTCTATGGCGGGTGGCTAGAGATCACGTCGGGCAACCCCGAGTACACGGCGACCTTCACCGGCGTCGGCGGCCTGGACCCAGCCGCCCTCAAGAAACGGAGCGACCAGGCGGCGGCCGTCAGCCCGGTGTTCGACGTCGCCCTGCGCATCGACAACACCCTCAACAAGGTCGGCAAGCGGTGCATCGGCAAGCACTCCTCCGTGGTCGTGTCGTACCGGGACGCCGTGCTCGGCAAAGGCACCGTCCCGGAGTTCTGCGCCTCGACGTTAGGGGAGGGCGAGACCACGGTCGCGGCGTGGGCCATGGACGTCCAGATGCCGCGCTTCCTGCGGAACCGGCTGGCCAGCGAGCTGGAGAGGGGCGAGGCGGTGCTGGACGTGGCGGTGCGGGCTCCCGGGAGCGGGAGCTGTTCCCTACAAGATTGCATTGAAGATGGGGCGGTGCGGACTAAGGGCGCCACCTGTTACGTGTACCGCTGCATGGACCTGTGGCTGGATTGCAAGGCAAAGATCGGCGGGGGGCCAGCGCCTCCGTGTTTGGTTACTGACGTTGATCCGCGGTCGGCTACAACAGACAGCTTTAAGCGTTAATAATTATTTCAGAAATAAGTGTCACGGATTTGTCAAAATACTTATGTATCTACATATGCAACTAGATAAATCTGGGACAGTTATTTCCGATTGGAGGAAGTGTTTTTTATTCTATATATGATAGTGCAGCTTTGTTTCCGGTTAAAAAGTTTCTAGTTAACTGGGTATGAATTTTGTATTCAAAGAGCTATGTAATATAGTGGTTCTGAATTATGTTTTTCAATCAACAGCTATGCTTACACTCCGGTAGATATTGAGTAGGTTGCAGTCGTTCGGCAGGGAGCAGCGGTACAATGGCGGTACATGTCCTCTACGTATTAGTTTCCGCTTGGACCGGGCTAAAGAGCTGCCGGCTGTACATTAGTCCTTCCATGTTTGTCACCATATTCCTCTTTCTTATACATGCAAATAAGACACCACCAATGATTTCATCATTTTTGTTTATCAATTCGAAAGGCATTTAATATCTAATAGAAGGAGAATCGGACCATATCTTTCTCGTAACAAATAAAAAGAAAGAGAAAGAGAAAACAAAAATCATGATCAACTAAGCCCACTTGAGAGCTTGCTTATGAATAAGAAAGAAAAATATTATTCCATCCGATCCAGATTAATGTTCTCGGATTTGTCTAGATTTGGATGTATCTAATACTAAAAACTGACTAGATACATCCGAATCAAGATAAATCTGAGAACGTTAATATGGATCAGAGGGAGTATAGAAATAGCATGGAATAAGGTATTATCCTATTCATAGGGATTCGGTAAATATCCCATTCCAAATAGTGAAACGGACGGTACTTTTTGGAGATTTGGATATAGTTACTACTCTTCCATGGAAGTTCATTTGACACTATAAATTGGCAGGTTATATAGTACTTAGCTACCATATTGTAATACTCTTTTGTCAACTTCCTAGGTGTCTTTTTTTTACAATATCAACAGATAGCTTTAAGTGTTGATCATTACTTTTTATTCTAACACAGCTGTGTTTCCAGTCGATCCGTGGTCTAATATTGTATTTTCGAAGTCCTATGTTTTCATAGTACGTGGTAATTCTGAATTTTGTTTCTTCAATCAAGAGTTATGCTTACACCCCGGTAGATTGTAGTAACTGTTAAGGTGTATTAGTATTGGTCTAGGAGTCCGTATTAGTATTGGTCTAGGAGTCCGTATTTGTCTAGATTTATCTTCTTGTACCTCAAGTCAGATGTACTATATATTGTGGCCTTTGGCCCCCAGATAATATAAGTTGCACAAGTTGCTTATTCCTAACATGGTATCAGAGCGTGTCGCTCCTTGGCCTACGTTTTAGCCACCGCCTCCGCCGCGCCGCCCCCGGCGAGGTCGATCTCCATGATCTCCGTCGGGGGCATCGCATCTCGTAGCTAGTAGCCGTAAGGCCTTTTTTTTTTCTCCCTCGTAGCCGCCGCCGCCGCTCGCCCCGGCACCCCGCCGCCGCGCCCGGCCGCCGCCTCCGCCTCCGCCGTTAGCAACTTCCGGTTGCTGGCTCCTTTCCGGTAATTCATGCCGGTGTTTCTTCCGTTAAATTCTCCGAGCCTTCCTTCCTTACTTCGTCGCTCTATGTCGACTCTCGTGGCTTTCTTCACGTGGTTATGACCGCCTTTTGCCGACTTTGTCTTTATCGGCGCACCGCTCTACGTCGACACTCACGGTTTCTTCACGCGGCTATGACCGCCTTTCGTCCACTTTGTCTTTGTTGGCACGCCTCTCTACTTCGACTCTCGCGGCTTCTTCATGCGGTTATGACCGCCTTTCGCCGACTTTGTCTTTGTTGGCACGCCGCTCTACTTCGACTTCTGCGTCTTCTATTCTTTCTGCTCTTCGCTCTCTTATTTCTCTTGTCCGTGTTATCACGGCTGATGGTACCTCTCTTCCTGTTTCCAGTCGAGGCACCCTCTCTACTTCCTCTTTCTCTTTTTCCTGATACATCTCTCGCTATCTCTACTCCTCCACCTTCTCCTTCTGATGCGTCTCCTTTGTTTTTGGCGCCATCCTCTCCTCCGTCTAGTTCCTCTAGTTCTTCTCTCCGGCCGCCGCCGCTCTCTCTTCCTCACTCTTCGGTGCTATTCTTCTGACCGCCTCTTGGTCTGTGTCGATCTCTTCTTCGATCGACTGTGGCTTGACTCTATAGGTTTTGAAGACTATTCATGCTATGGCGACACTTTGAAGACGCGGATTTTGGATTATCATTTTTTGTTTTGTTTTGTTTTCACTTCTTCAAATGCAATGCTATTGCATACGCTTTGCATTTGAGGGGGGGTGTTAAGGTGTATTAGTATTGGTCTAGGAGTCCGTATTAGTATTGGTCTAGGAGTCCGTATTTGTCTAGATTTATCTTCTTGTACCTCAAGTCAGATGTACTATATATTGTGGCCTTTGGCCCCCAGATAATATAAGTTGCACAAGTTGCTTATTCCTAACAGTAACTACATGCAGCAGCAACACAAACATTGATGTCCTCTATGTATCACTTGAACCGGGCTAAAGAGCAACCGTTGTACATTCCTTATTTCACGTTGTCATCACATTCTTCTTTTGTATACATGCAAATGAAAGACACCACCAAAGATTTGCTTAATTTTAAATTTTGAAAGATTTACGGCTGGCCTACATTCGAGATTGTCATCGAAACTAGTGTCTATGTTAACATGTTTCAACAACTTTTTTTTGACAACAATAGCTAGATTATTGACATTACTTGCGAGACTATATAGTGTTAGCAAGCAAAAGAGTTATGGTACAATATCATCTCTTAGTTGTTAGAAGACTTGAATATCACTCTCCGCCTATGCATAAAATCGCATTTGTCATCTTTAGTGACAAGAATTTAGAATTTAAAATTTGAGAAAGACTTTGATGACAACATGGAATGACTAATGTACAGTGGTTACCCTTTAGCTGGTCCAACCAAAAACAAATTCTTCTCTTCTTTCTAAAGGATTTGCTAGAGCGCGAGTATATCATTTGAGCCTATTAGAATTTCATGCATGCATGGACCACCAAAATAAACAATATTTGTACCAATGTGTTAGTGATTGGTAACGAAAAGACATGTTTTCTTGGAATAGGGCAATAGAGCTCTATTTTCATTGATTAAGGAGGAGAAAACAGGTCAACGGTAGCTAAAAAAAATTACATCCTAGCAAAAACACACAACACAAAGCAGGAAGCAGGATCTATGTGCACATCCTAGCAAAAACACACGGCAATAGAGGTTGGTTTGGCCGCCAGGGGCTGGCCCCATGAGCCGCTATGTGCCCATCGGGCATTGATCTCTTTTATGTATCCCGGTGAGATCTAGTGTTGAATCCCTTGGTCCATTGAAAACAAAATTGAGAGTCAAGGGGTCATTAGGCTATGAACATTTTGGTGAAAGTTCGGATTTGTCTTTTGTATAAGCAGAAAACAAATTGATGAATGCTGACTCTATTTGTTGTACTCCTACTTTGCAGTTCAACCGGGGCCATTTTATGTAAAGAGTATACATCTCATCATCTAGAAATGCATAACTCATTGTTTACCATGTTTAATTACATGCCTAACTGGTGAATGTGAACCACACACTTGTCCAGTATAAGTGAAAATGTGCAATCATCTCACTACCTTTCAGTATGGATGATATATATCATGAACTTGTTTTCTATATGTGATTACTGATTAGTAGACAATGGTTATCATGATTCTTGCAGTTGTGATGTGCAGCACAACAACTGCAATATACCTCACTGCACTAGGAAAGGACCCCTATTCATTTGACCAATTTCTCATGGTGGTCCCCTAAAAAATCTTACAAGAAAAATATTCAGGAATTCTCAAGAACTATGCCAGTTCTTTAAAATCTAATATACATGTTTGTGCTTATCTAGGCTTCAATGCTAATTTGTTGGATGCACGCATACTTCCTTAAAGCAGTACACCAAGCGGAAACAGTGAGGGATTAGAATCAGTAATTTCATTTTTAGTGTGTTGCTCCATAAATCTAATTTCAAGTTTGCAATCACATGCACCATACAATTCAAATTATAATTCGCAATTCTGGACTGCATCAATCTGAAGACAAATCACAAGTTCACCATTGTAATATTTGTTTGGTCAAATATCATGGTGGCATCTATAGTTGAGTTTAGAAGAATTTGTACAACTTTTATGATTGATATTTATGATCACTTCAGTGCACAATCAATACATTGACACATATGATCGACATTGTATAGTAGTGCTCAATTGATAGTACAACTATGTATTATGCAAATTATGCCCGAGAAACTGAAGTATTGGAGGATATATATATGATACTCATGTGGGATAATTGACTTCTTGAAAGGTCTATGAGCTTTCCAATTGTCACTTCTAGGATTTCACAACCTTTCGAGATGAACATCAGATGGTTGTTTAAAAAAAGAGTACTTAATGTTCCCATGGTTGCACATAACATAAAAATCATTTAAAGTTCGGGTCTAAGTTGCAACACACAAGCACTTCAAATTCATAACCCATGTTTTCAGATTCATTTGCATCTTTTGCTACTCCATGTATGCGAGCGGTGTATCCAGGAATAATCCTTTTTATGGAAAAGTGGGCCTATGTGTTCACGCTTGCGATGTTTACTATTAATGGGGTACGGGTACTCATATTGTTTCCCATGCATGTTAGAAAATTTATTTATTATAAGTATGCATGGGTATCATTCAAAATATAAGATGTTTTAGCTTTATGAAGAGAGTGTATCTAGACCCTTTTAGTGTGTAAGTTGCTTTATGAAAAGAGTGTATCTAGACCCTTTTAGTGTGTAAGACTTACACACTAAAAGGGTCTAGATACACTCTTTTCATAAAGCTAAAACATCTTATATTTTGGAAGGGGGAAGTATATCTTATTTGTCAAAAATCAACACTCGTGTAAGTGAGCTATACAAAGATGAAGGCGCTGAAGTGATGCTTTGGCATGATTATCTCCGTATCATTTTGATGTCTTGGTGAACTTTTTAACTGGTATTTGAGCTAATAATCATTGACGCCTCATGTCCCCAAAACACATCAAGACTACTTTCCCATCATCCTTCTCCTCATTGGTCATGTTGCTGAGCTCGAACGCGACTGAAGGGACATAGATGCCGCCTAGAGGGGATGAATATGTGGTTTAAAACTTTTACGTGATGGGCTTACAAAGGTGGAATAAAACTAGCGTTTACTTTCTCAAGCACAAAACCTATATATGCTATTGTTCATCTATGTGCACCAACAACTTATAATAAGCAATACAAACACCTATATGATAGCAAGATATATTATTTCAAGCACGAAGGCTATCACAAAGTAAAGAGCATAAGTAAAAAAGCTCGGGTATAGAGATAACCGTGGCACACGGAGACAACGATATTTTACCGAGTTCCTCCCTACAAGGGAGTATGTCTCGTTGGAGGGGTGGGTGATACTAAGTCCACCAACGCCATAAAAGGTCTCACCCTATTCTCCCGAGCACTCGCCGCACGACAAGCACCCGATCTACTATGGGACACTTGAGGGCGGTCACCAAACCCGTACAAGATTGGGGCAATCTCCACAACTTAATTGGAGGCTTCTAATAATCACCACCAAGGCCACTAACTTGGGGAGAGCTCCACAACTTAATTGGAGGCCCCAAGAACTCACCACAAAGGCCACTACACCGTCTAGGTTTCCAAGAATCCAAGAGAAACAAGCTTCTTTATTTCACCAACCAAATCCTCCGAGGAGAACTCAAAAGGGTGCACCTAATGCAATGGCAAGTCCTTCACTCCCAAATTCCATTAAAGATACAAAAGCTATTGGGGGAATAAGAGAGGAAGAACACAATAGGAAATTCACAAAATACTTTAAGATCTAGATCCAATGGGTTCCCGTCACTTAGATGAGAGATTGATTGGTGAAAATATAAATCTAGATCTCCTCTCTCTCTTCCCTCAAGAAGATGGAAGAATCATTGGAGGGATTGAGAGATAGCAAGCTTGGGAAGGTCAACAATAGGGAGAAAACTTGCAAGAAGAGTTGGGAAACCATTGGGAAAGAATGCCCCTTAAACAGGTCCCCCCAAAATCCAAATGTTGCAGCCCAAAAGCGCGATTCCCGGTACTATCGGACGTTTTCCCGATACTGCCGGACATTCCCGACACTACGAGACATTCTTTGGGGTTTCCGGGTCACCCAAACGCACTTTTGCCAGGAAATCCTAGTACTATCGGATTTTTTCCCGGTACTACCAGAATTTCTGGGGTTGCCGGGTCTCTAAACGTATTCTAGTCAGATACATACGGTACTACCGGATTTTTCCCGGTACTACCGGATTTTCGCAACTCTCGGACACTCGGTACAAAAACGGTAATAACTTTGCATCCGGACTATGATTTCGATGATCTTGAGCTCATTTCGAAGAGGAGAACAAGAATTACTAGTTTATGCAGAGAAATATCATTGTACAACCAAGGAGATAAAACTACAAGATTAAAGGTTTGACCTCTCTAAAAGAGATGAACCGGTAAAACCTCCAAAACGCAATGCAAAAGCTTGACCTTGAAAACTCCGAATAGGTTGAAACTAATTTTGTTGGAAAGATATAAACAAGTAGCATCCAACAAAAATGGAAATATTAGATACCACCAAGGGAGAAAATATATATTTTATATCTCCCAAGGTATGGAGCCGGAAAACCCCAAAATAAAAAGCGCAATAAAATATACAAGGGAAATATGTTTTTGATAAACTAAATCTTGTTATGAAGATTACTATAAGATCTAGGACCTCACGTGGATAAGATACAACTGAAAGGATCGTATGGGCACCTAGAGGGGGGGGTGAATAGGTGCTACTACAAATTTTACTCTTAATCAAATTAGGGTTTGACACAAAACATAAATTCTCTAGATTATGCAACTAAGGTGAATTTACCTATATGTCAACTAGCACAAGAACTAAGGAAGTAAAGTGTGGTAAAGGATAGAGGTAACTAAAGTGGAGCGCTCGGAGACACAAGGATTTGTTTCCCGTAGTTCCTTCCTTTTGAGGGGAAGTACGTCTATGTTTGGAGAGGGGGTGGTATCAAACCACCAACGCCACGAGGCCTCCCTTGTTCTCCGATGAACCTCACCCCAAAGGGTTCGATTCACCTCTTCCACTATACGGCAACCTTCGAGGTGGTAGCCGACACCTTTACAACAAGTTCAGGGCACACATCCACAACTTAATTGGAGGCTCCCAAATACAAGCAAGCTGTCAAACAATCAAAGACAAGCTTGTAAGAACCAAATCAAAACCTAGGGTTTCCAAAGAAACACTAGAGCAAAGGGGCCCTCAAGTGAATGAGGGAGAAATGAAGATCTCTCTTGGTGAAGATGTAGATCAAGGCCTCCTCCTTCGATTCTCCAAAGATCAATGACTTTGGATGGTTGGATGAAGAGATCTTGTTGATTTGGCGGCTCAAATGGACATGGTGTTCTTGAGGTGGACGAGCAGCTGTAGGAAGGGGATAAGGTCCCCTATTTATAGCCACATGTCCCAGTGAACCCTTTTCTGCCCGTTGGAGAAGAGTCAGACCGGAGACTCCGGTCCTCACACCAGAGACTCTGGTCAGCACCGGAGACTCCATCCTGTGTCCGAACTAGCCTCCGGACCAGCTCACAGATTGACCCCGCCCACTTGGGAAGCAAGTGGGACGGAGACTCTGGTCCCTCGACACCGGAGACTCCGGTCCGCACCGGAGACTCCGGCCAATTTCCGGACCAGCCCTCAGACTGACCCAGGCCTTCTGCGAGCCAAGTTGACCAGAAACTCCGGTCCTTCTGCACCGAAGACTCCGGTCTGAGGCAAGGACCGGAGACTCCGGACGAGCCTCCGGACCACCTCACCGACTGACCCTGGCAGGAAAGCAGGAGACACACCGGAGACTCCTGGGGAAACTCCGGACCACACCGGAGACTCCGGTCTTGGTAGACTGGAGACTTTGGTCTGGAATCCCCAAGCATCATGAAATTACGCAGAGAATGTTCCGCATGCCAAAGGTCCTTTTCACTTTGTAAAACATCAACCTGGAGACAATAGCAAACTATAAAATGATCTACTAGTTGTTAACGAACACCAAAAGTGATTATGATAGTAAACGTCCTTTCAATCTCCCCCTTTTTGGTGTTCGATGACAACAAGTGATTTTGCAGATAAAATAGTTTGCAATGACTCCCCCTGCATATGTGCACACGTATAAACATGTAATGCAGGCAGGGTAGGTAGAGCATGGATAAAACACATAGTTCTCACACAAGTTACAACAATGTGGGCGTGCCCACAGAGTCACACATAAATTGCAAACAGTATCTCAATAAGCAAATAGAAATGAAAACGAGATCGATATAGCAAATAAGAATCAAATAGCCGAAGCCCATGCAAATCCCGATGACAATGTCTTCTCCCTCTTTGGTATCGAAACACCGAAAAAGGGAAAAGACCTAAGCTAGCGCCCCAACGGATCAGTAGTCCTCGTCATCATCCTCCTCGTCCTCCTCACCCATCTCCTGGTCCTCATCATCATCATCATCTGGAGCTGCAGGCCCTTTGCCGTGAGGGCGAGAACCGGATGCACCTTGGTGCCCACAACCAGAAGTAACATCAGCAAAGGTCTTCCAATCCACCAAGCTGTCCTGTTGGGCATTCCATGCCCCAAAGGAAAGAGTGTGATCAGACTCGGTGGATGGCTGGGCGCCATGCTCGTCAGTGTACTCAGCCTCCCCTTCCTCATCATCTTCCTCACCCTGAGCCTTGATCTCCTGCAGTAGTTTCTCGATGCGACGGTTGCTCTTGTAGGAATCATGTTGTTGCTTGCGGATGTCCACATTCATGCAACACAGGGTCCTCTCCCAGAATGAGGCCTTCTTTACCTTCTCACGTACATAGTCACGCGACATGGCAGGAAGAGGGGCATTGGAGGCATTCTTCCTCCGAGCCCTAGGAGGAGAGGGGGCCCTGTCTGTCTCTGAGATCTCCTCCTCCACATGTGCATAGGAGCGTCTAGGAGGAGCCCTCATTGCCCCTTTCTGCTAGAGAGAGACAAGAGTGTGCTCGGTAAGGTTGGGAGGCATAGCCAGCGGAGAACCATGTTCCTGAGTGTTGATGAGCCTCATGACCAAAGGAGCATATGGAGGGGCCTTCTTGTATAAGATGGCATGATACATCTCCTCAAAAATGGAATCCATAACATCAATAGGATTAGCATCAGCATCGGGGCCAGCCATGTAGATCTTGTGAGTATGATGTAGCAAGTTGACCAACCCACACCTAATGGCATCATCATTCCCAGCACTAGGGGAAATGGTCTGGCGGAAGATCCTCAGCATCAGGTTGTAGAGAGGCTTGAGTCCCTTGGACCCCCCCACAACACCCTCACGACCATATAACGGGGCAAGCTTGCTCTTGTTCACCCTGAGAGCTGCTGAGTGCATGCGAGCTCCAACATGAGTAGAGACCCCCTGAAATGTCTCGAAGATGGCATCAACAAAGTCATAGAAGGTGGCAGAACAGCGGTGGTTGCCAGTCATCCAAGTCATCGTCCTGGCTTGGTCAGTCCCAAACACCATAGTGGCATAGAGCTGCTGCACAAGTGTGATGTTGTAGTTTTCACGGATCTCCATCAAATTGAACAACCCCAACTTCTCACTAATCCATAGTGCATCCGAGAAGTAGGAGCTATTCCGCATCTGGTCAACACTCAAGTATTTCTGAGGGCACACAGGAGATTTCTTGAGAACACCGTAAATGTCTTTCATGAAGACAGCTTGCTCCTTCCTCCAGTAGCAGGGGTCATCACTGGTGCGCGGCAGTGCATAGAAATCGGTCTTCCGCAGCTCACGGAACTCCTGCTTGGACATGCGGGCCAACGACTGTAGGTTGTCATATTTTGCCCTCTTGGCACGGTTTGCTTCCTCAGCCTTGTCCTTGTCCCGCCTCATATAGGCTGCATCACGGGCCAGCTGTCTTCGGTTGGATGGGGGCACCACGTACTGACCCTCAGACTCATCATAGCGAGGATCCCCTCTCTTCGTCTTTGACTTGGTGCGGGGAGGACGACGAGAGCCAGAACCTGTGAAAAGCAGTGAGGGAGATAGCATGGAGGTAAGTATATACGTCCCAAGGAGGCAGCACAGGACCCTTGAGACCTTGCAAGATGTGGTGAATTCGATCCACACCGGAGTCTCCGTGGTCAACACCGGAGTTTCCGGCACAGACCGGAGTCTCCGGTATGATGGACCGGAGCCTTCGGTCAGGGGGCCGAAGTCTCCGATCTGATACTGAGAAGACCAGGAAGGCTTCAATGGGTTCGAATTCAACAGATCGGGCAGGGTGACGAGAGTAAAGTGCTCAGGTGCTCGCAATACATGAGTTCCGTGGCCAAAACTAGTACCAATCCTCAAAACCAAATCAAGGGAAGAACCCTAAGTAGAAAACGAGGATGAGAGGTACCAGATCCGTCCATGGGATGGACTCCACCGGTGGGAATCACCCAAAGGTGGAGAGGAGATGATTGGCCGGCGGCACGGCAGATCCCAGGGGCTTCTTGGCCTTCGGGGAGGAGATCTAGAAGAGAGGGCGACAGGGTAGAGAGGGGAGGACGGGGGTGGATGAATGAAACTGTTGTTTCAGTTCACCCCGTCCTCCCTTTAAGTGGACAGAAACCGTCTAGACTGGAGACTCCGGTCTACACCGGAGACTCCGGCCCACACCGGAGACTCCGGTGTGAGCACACCGAAGACTCCGGTCCCCCTCGACCAAAAGCTCCAAGATATGTGTATGGGGACATATATTAGATAGAGATAGTTTCCAGGACAGAGAGAAGGCTTGGGTTAAGAAGACAGACTGTGAAAAACCAAGGAAAACGTTGATATTCAAGAAGATGTCAACTTACGTTCCAAATCAAATGAACCAAGAACCAACTCTTCAATAAGAAGAGGACGGTGGCCGAGGCCACCATGTAAGAGTTTGTGGTATGACACCGCGAAGAATTATCCTTGGGTTCATAGCCACTACTCATCAATGAAGCTCACATATCACAAAATGGTATTAAGATAATTGAATTTCTTAATGTTGGCATTATGGGGAAGGGATAGTCCAATGTATTAGGACCGCACTCCCCCTATCTCCATGCCTGCACCTACACCAAATATGGGTCAAGACATAGGTGAGTATGCAAGGTAATCAAGTCAAGCTCCTAGAATCCACGATATAGTTCATTCCTCAAAAAACAAAACCTTGCTTCATCAAGTGGCTTCATGAAAATGTTAGCAAGTTGGTCTTTGGTTGACACATATGATAGCTCAATATCACCTCGGGCAACATGATCTCTAATGAAGTGATGACGAATCTCAATATGCTTTGTCCTTGTATGATCCACTAGGTTATATGCAATCTTGATAGCACTTTCATTGTCACATAGAAGAGGCACTTTGTCACAATGGACACCGTATTCCTTTAAAGTTCGCCTCATCCACAACAATTGTGTACAAGCACTAGCAGCTGCCACATACTCGGCTTCGGCGGTGGAAAGAGATATACAATTTTGCTTCTTAGAAGACCAACACACCAAGGACCTCCCAAGGAATTGGCAAGCCCCGGAGGTTGATTTTCTATCATCCTTGTCACCAGCCCAATCCGAATCCGTGTACCCACAAAGAGAGAAAGTTAAGCCCCTAGGATACCAAATACCATAGTTTGGGGTATGAACCAAATATCGAAAGATTCTCTTGACCGCCATCAAATGGCTTTCTTTAGGGGCCGCTTGATATCTTGCACACACTCCTACACTCAACACAATATCGGGTCTAGATGCGCAAAGGTAAAGCAAAGAGCCAATCATGGATCGATATACCTTTTGATCCACATCTTTACCATTTGGATTTAGTTCAAGATGAGTCTTTGTTGCCATGGGAGTGGGAGCTCCATTTAGGTATTTCATGTTGAATCTTTTGAGCATATCTTGAGTATACTTGGCTTGGTTGAAGAATGTTCCTCCTCTTACTTGCTTGATCGCAAAGCAAAGAAAAACTCTCAATTCACCCATCATAGACATCCTGAACCTGTCAGTCATAAGCTTTGAGAATTCATCATTAAAAGCTTTGTTAGATGAGCCAAATATAATATAATCTACATAGATTTGGCATACAAAAAGTTCCCCATTGACCTTCTTAGTAAAAAGAGTGGGATCGATTTTCCCAACCTCAAACCCACGATCTAACAACAACTCTCTAAGGTTCTCATACCACGTGCGTGGGGCATGTTTCAGCCCAATAGAGTGCCTTATCGAGTTTGTAGACGTGGTTTGGGAAGTTGGGATCCTCAAACCCCGGGGGTTGTTTCACATATACCAACTCATGCAATGGACCATTAAGAAATGCACTTTCTACATCCATTTGTTGTTGTTTACATTTATGATGTGCCACATAAGCAAGAAGGATACGGATGGACTCAAGGCGAGCCACAGGTGCATAAGTCTCTCCATAATCAATGCCTTCAATTTGAGAGAACCCTTGTGCAACCAATCTTGCCTTGTTCCTTATCACAATTCCATGCTCATCTTGTTTGTTCTTGAAAATCCACTTGGTGCCTATGACATTGCGGCAATCTTTTGGCTTCTCCACTAACTTCCATACTTTGCTTCTCTCAAAGTTGTTGAGCTCGTTGTGCATTGCATCCAACCAATCTGAATCTTCAAGAGCTTCCCATACTTTCTTTGGTTTCACCATGGAAATGTGTGCTTGGTGCTCACCAAAGTTCTTCAATTGTGCTCGAGTAGATATCCCTCTTCTTACATCTCCTACCACATTCTCAAGAGTGTGGTCTCTTAATTCCAGAATTCTATCCATTCTAGCTTGGCGACGAGTTTCGATTTCCTTGTTGTTTCTTGTGGGAATCACTTCATCATTTTGGTCCTCGTCATGACCATCAACTTGACCTTGATCATCATTGGAGATATCCTCTTCTACAGGAGGCAGAGATTGACCTTGGTCATGATCAAGCCCACGACTGGCTAGGTATTCAGCTGTTCTTATGGCAGTTTGTACAGATCTTCCTTGTGAAATTGCCTTAGCACCACTGGATGTTCTAGCAAACGGAGACTCAATCACTTCTTGGTTGGAGGCATCTTCTTGATCAGTGGGTTGAGGGTCCACAACTTGTTCTTGGTGTGGGTCATTGTCCCCTTCGATCAGAGCTTGTGGATGTTGTGAAGATGAGGGCTCCACTTGAGTAGAGCATAGTTCTTCTCAATCAGCCATAAGGGGTTCCTCAATAGGACGGATGAAACCCGCACCCATTCTTCCTAGGGCTTCCTGAGGCATTTCATCATCTACATCACAAACATCAACACGCCCCACTTGGGGACCATCATATTCTTCAAACACCACACTACAAGATTCTATGACAACTCCAGAGAGCATGTCATAGACTCTATAAGTGTGGGATTCGAGACCATAACCAACAAAAATACCTTCTAATGCTTTGGAATCAAACTTGGACAAACGAATACCCTTAATACGATAGAAGCACTTACAACCGAACACCCGGAAGTATGAGACGTTGGGCTTGTTACCGGTAAGTATTTCATATGGGGTCTTGACCAATTCTTTGCGGAGGTAGAGACGGTTTGAAGCATGGCATGCGGTGGAGATGGCTTCATCCCAAAAATTGTATGGAGACTTAAACTCCGCCAACATGGTCCTTGCCATATCAATAAGAGTCCGGTTCTTCCTCTCAGCTACACCATTTTGTTGAGGGGTATATGCAGCGGAATATTGATGTTTTATTCCCTCATCACTAAGAAATCCATTCAATGTGTAGTTCTTGAATTCGGTACCGTTGTCACTTCTTATTGTCAATACCGGAACATTGTGTTGGCGTTGAGCCATGTTGATGAAGTCAATGAAGTTCTCTTGGGTGTCACTTTTTAGCTTGAAGAAATATACCAAGTGTATCTTGAGTAGTCATCAACAATCACCAGACAATATTTCTTCCCACCAAGGCTTGCATGAGAGGGAGGACCAAAGAGATCCACATGAAGGATCTCCAAGATCCTCTTTGACTTGATGTAGTTCTTTGGCTTGTGGGGAGAGTCATGGATTTTTCCTTCAACACATGCCCTGCAAACACGATCCTTGGCAAAACAAACATTTTCTTTTAGTCCAACAATATGACCATCCTTGTGAAGGCTTTGCAAAGTTCTCATGTTGACATGGGCTAGGCGGCGATGCCATAGCCAACCCACGTCGGCTTTTTCGAATAGGCACATCGGACTTGTAGTGGTTTTCCCCGAGAAGTCCACCACATACAAGTCATCTTCGACGTACCCAACGAAAGCAACCTTTAGAGACTTGCTCCACGAGGGGATCACAATATCAACATCAATAAAGACGGCAAAACCCATCTTTCCTAGAGCACAGACTGAAAGTAAATTATAACCAAGGGTCTCAACAAGCATGACGTCCACGAGAGTGATATCATGTGCAACCACAACTTTGCCGAAACCCATTACCTTAGACTTTGACTTGTCGGCATATGTCATGGATATTTGCTCAACATTTGGTCTCAATTCCTTGACACTAGACTCGCTTCCGGTCATATGACTTGTGCATCCACTATCAAGCACCCATTTTGACCCTCCGGAAGCATAGGTCTACAAAAGATCAAACTAGTTCTTAGGTACCCATTTTTCAATGGGTCCTCTTTTGTTAGCAACAAGGGTCTTGGGAACCCAAATAGACCATGCAATATAACCATTAAATGGGCCAACATATTTTGCATACACATCATCATAATAATCACACATTAAGACATAGTGAGGGTTAGCACTTCCCGCGAAGTTATTACGAGACATATTTTTTCCACTTGTGATCTTACTTCCCACAATGACCTTGTTCTTTTCTTGGGCAGGCTTGGCCTTCTTCTTCTTATTGTTCTTTTTCTTCTTGGCTTTAGAGACAAAGCCAATGCCCCCCTTTTCACCATCTGACCTTTGCTTGTTTAAGAGGTCATCAATAGACTTGTTTCCTTTGGGAAAGGAGGTCTTAGCTAGCTTCTCCTTCAACCTAGCATGTTCTTCAAGAGTATTTGTACAACTAGAAGGAATGAATGTACTAGGTGAGTGAGCATTGATCAATTGAGTTTGAAGCTTTTCACAAGACTTTGTGAGTGACAAGAGTTCACTTTCCAAGGCCTTGTGAGCCTTGTCAACTGTCCTAAAATCCTCGGCAAGTTTTCCATGAACAACACCAAACTCAATCTTATCCTTTTTAGCCTTTTTGTATTTAGCAATAGCATGATCACGTTCCTTGATGAGTTTATTAATAATGAGATCATTAGCACCATCAAGTCCCACTAGTTTAGTTTCAAGAGATATTCTAGTTTCTTGTTCTTCTTCTAGAGCATTATTAAGAGCTTCTATCTCAATCATGTGCTCTCTTCCTAATTGACATCTCTCATCTAGAAGTTCTTGTGTGTGTGAAAGTTGATTTAAGAGGTCCACAACATGTTTCTTGTGTTCACCTTGAAAGTTATTCATGAACACATCAAAATCCACTAGTTCCTTTTTGACCTCAAGAGATAACTCATCATCAAAATCATCATTGATTAAAGAAGTGGAGTGTGATGATGATAATACCTCCGTTCCTCTTGCCATAAGACAAGTGACGTTCTTGTTGGAGAGGTTCTCATTTGGAGAGTCAAAAAGTGAGAAGGAAGGAGTAGAGGTGGTGGCAAGAGCCGCCACACCACTTGGTGTATCCTCATCTTCCTCTTCTTCATCATCATCGGAGGAGAACTCTTCATGTGTGATCAAAGAAATTTCTCCCGGCTTCTTGTTGGTTGAGTTCCTCTTGACAAAGGGTTTCTTGTAGGGAGCTTTGGAGGTCTTCTTCAACACAAGTTTACCACCATGATCTTCTCTTTTCTCATAGGGACAAGCTGCAACGAAGTGATAGCGGTCACCACAGTTGAAGCAAGTTCTCAACTTGGAACCACTATCTCTTCTCCCATTGGGGTTGTTTCTTCGTTGCATTTCCATCTTGGCTTTGGCGGGATCTTTCCAAAAGATTCTTGCATAGAAGGCCATGTATTCACCATGATCTACCTTGACATCTTCGGGGTGGCTCATTGAAAGTCCCTCATCACTCCTTCATCTTCATCAAATTCCACAACCTTGGCCTTCAAGGCAAGATTGACACCGCTACTAATTCCAATGGCACGAGCGCCGGCGTCTTTGGCATTCTTGGCAGCGACCTTGAAGGCGGCCATCTCTTGCATCACTTCATTGGAGGTCATGAGATGGTAATTGTCTCTTCCTTGGAGACTCTTCAAGTCAGTAGGCTCAAAAGGCATGAGTGCACTCACATACTTCCTCTTAATCCAAGCATCATCAATGTGAGAGGCACCAACATTCCTAAAGGCGGTGGCTGTGGATTTGAGTCTTCGATACATGTCTTCATGATCCTCACCATCCTTCATGAAGAACCCTTCGGCCTCATTGCTTAAGGCATCATATCTATTTCTTCTCATACTCTCATTGCCAACAAACAAGTCAATGTGAGCATCCCAAGCTTCCTTGGCGGTGTTGTAATGCTCAATGTGGGGAAAATCCTTTGGCCCCACTCCAAGTTGGATCATGTGCAAGGTAGTCGCATTGAGTTGGCTATTGACCACTTCTCTTCTAGTCAAGTTGGCTGGATCCTCAATTTTGAGTCCTTCTTCAATAATGTTCCACAAATCAATGCAAGAGCTGCGCACATGAGATTTCATTAAAACTTGCCATTGAGCAAAGGAATACGCAACTAACTTAGGTGGGTCTCCTCTATTATTTATGTGTGGATGTGGGATAGGAGGGTCAGGAGAGTACCATCCGGGAACCGCATGGAACTCTTCTTTCCCATCACCCTTGTTGGTGGTGGAGTTAGTGGAATTATGTTCATCCCCCGCCACTTCCTCCAAAGGCTTAGCCTTTGGGTTAGGTGGTGTTTCCTCTGGAGAGGGAGGAGGTGAGGATTGCCTATCCTAAACAAGTTGCTCAACGAGTAGACGCAATTGTTGGATCTCGTTGCCCAAGGTAGAGCTCAAGCTTGTTTCCAGCTTCTTGAGATCTACCATGGTCACCGAATGGCTATCCTCACTTTCTCCCTCCCCGGTGGTGGCCATAATCTCTTAGGCGGTTAAGCCTGAATAAAGAGCCGAGGCTCTGATACCAATTGAAAGGATCGCATGGGCACCTAGAGGGGGGGGGGGGGGGTGAATAGGTGCTACTCCAAATTTTACTCTTAATCAAATTAGGGTTTGACACAAAAGGTAAATTCTCTAGATTATGCAACTAAGGTGAATTTCCCTATATGTCAACTAGCACAAGAACTAAGGAAGTAAAGTGCGGTAAAGGATAGAGGTAACCAAAGTGGAGCGCTCGGAGACACAAGGATTTGTTTCCCGTAGTTCCTTCCTTTTGAGGGGAAGTACGTCTGCGTTTGGAGAGGGGGTGGTATCAAACCACCAAAGCCACGAGAGGCCTCCCTTGTTCTCCGATGAACCTCACCCCAAAGGGTTCGATTCACCTCTTCCACTATACGGCAACCTTCGAGGTGGTAGCCGACACCTTTACAACAAGTTCGGGGCACACATCCACAATTTAATTGGAGGCTCCCAAATACAAGCAAGCTGTCAAACAATCAAAGACAAGCTTGTAAGAACCAAATCAAAACCTAGGGTTTCCAAAGAAACACTAGAGCAAAGGGTCCCTCAAGTGAATGAGGGATAAATGAAGATCTCTCTTGGTGAAGATGTATATCAAGGCCTCCTCCTTCAATTCTCCAAAGATCAATGACTTTGGATGGTTGGATGAAGAGATCTTGTTGATTTGGTGGCTAAAATGGACATGGTGTTCTTGAGGTGGACGAGCAGCTGTAGGAAGGGGATAGGGTCCCCTATTTATAGCCACATGTCCCAGTGAACCCTTTTCTGCCCGTTGGAGAAGAGTCAGACCGGAGACTCCGGTCAGCACCGGAGACTCCATCCTATCTCCGGACTAGCCTCCGGACCAGCTCACAGATTGACCCAGCCCACCTGGGAAGCAAGTGGGCCGGAGACTCCGGTCCCTCGAGACCGGAGACTCCGGTCCGCACCGGAGACTCCGGCCAATCTCTGGACCAGCCTCCGGACCAGCCCTCAGACTGTCCCAGGCCTTCTGCGAGCCAAGTTGACTGGAAACTCCGGTCCTTCTGCACAGGAGACTCCGGTCTGAGGCAAGGACTGGAGACTCCGGACCAGCCTCCGGACCACCTCACCGACTGACCCTGGCAGGAAAGCAGGAGACACACTGGAGACTCCTAGGGAAACTCCGGACCACACTGGAGACTCCGGTCTTGGTAGACCGGAGACTCCGGTCTGGAATCCCCAAGCATCATGAAATTACGCAGAGAATGTTCCGCAGGCCAAAGGTCCTTTTCACTTTGTAAAACATCAACCTGGAGACAATAGCAAACTATAAAATGATCTACTAGTTGTTAACGAACACCAAAAGTGATTATGACAGTAAATGTCCTTTCAACAACTATCAAAGGTTTGAGCTCTCTCCTAAAGATACGATCGAGTTACTCACTCGAGAGCCCCTCTTGATAGTCAGTAAAATAGCTTACACAACACGGTATGCTATTAAGTTCACTATTCATGAAAGATTAGTGTCAAACCAACTAGCGTACAACAACGAATTGATGCTTTAAGATTCACACGTGTAATGTGTATTACGAAACTCATGTGAAACTCTATAAACATGATACGAAACATCATGTAAGTGAAACAGAAACAGTCACCACCACCTTAGGAACCCAACTGCCGCAACAGCAACTTCTTTGTCTATCCGTGTCCCCTCTCCCGACCAGCCTTGCCAACATTGTGAAGGGCGAAAGACCTGATGGAGTTCTTCAATATAATTAGTACTTTTAGCATACTCCCTCCGATCCAAATTAATTGACTTAGATTTGTCTAGATTCGGATATATCTAGCCCTAAAACATGTCTAGATACATCCGAATCTAGACAAATTCGAGTCAATTAATTTGGATCGGAGGGAGTATTAGTATCGGTTTATGTATTCCTTCCGCTGCTCTGATGGCAACACAGGCTGCCCTCACTGATGGCACATCCAGCACAATCGTTAGCTCCACAGCGGGCGTGATCATCCCCATCACCGTGCCCATCGGTGGCGCCCCTAGATTGCCTGGTCCAGTCATCCTCTCCTTCAACAACGGCAACTATGTCAAGTGGTGCATCTACATGTGCGCTACTCTCGGCCGCGCCAGCTACATCGGCCACATCAACGGCTGCACCGCCGCCGCTCCGACCGACGCCGCATGGACAATGGCGGACTACACCGTCCTCAATGTCCTGCATGCCGCCATTGACGAGGAGGTCACCGACATGATACTCACTAGCTATTAGACCACGCGTCAACTGTGGCTCATGGTTCGCGATCTCTTCACTGCCAACAAGGCCAACAAGGCAAACTACCTCGACAATGAGTTTCGCGAAGTCCTGCAGGGGGCCATGTCCATCCACGAGTATTGTCGTCGCCAGAAGAAACTCGCAGATGCCCTCTGATGGCTCAAAATATATCAAGCTTGTTGGGGAACCCCAAGAGGAAGGTATGATGAGCACAGCAGCAATTTTCCCTCAGTTATGAAATCAAGGTTATCAAAAAAGTAGGAGCAAGGAAACACCTCCAAGGTGTTGTTTCGAACTTGGAATCCTGCACAACACAACCACATAACTTTTCCCCCAACTTATAGTGAGGTTGTCAATCTCACCGGTTTTGCTAAAAAACAAAGGATTAAACGTATTGTGTGGAAGATAGTAATTTCTTGTAGAAAGTAAGCAGTAAGCAGTAAATAGTAAATTGTAGATTTTTGGTAAAAGAATGGACCGGGGTCCATAGTTTACTAGAGGTGATTCTCCTTAAGATAGATGACATGTTGGGTGAACAAATTACAGCGGGGCAACTGACAGACACCGAGAAAGCATACATGCATATACTAATCATCTTGACTCCTATGAGATTTAATTAGGCATTACAATATTATACATAGACCGTAATCCAACTACATCTATGACTAATAATCCACCTTCAGGTTATCATCCGAACCCCCTCTAGTATTAAGTTGCAAGCAACAGATAATTGCATTAAGAAAAGTGTGTAAAGTAAACAATACGATTGACCCATGGACAAAGGATTGTTGTTTTCTCCCTAGTAGCAACAGTATATCTAGTACCTTAGAGATTTATGTCACTTCCCCAGATTACTAGAGGCATGAACCCACTATCGAGCATAAATACTCTCTCTTGGAGTTGCTAGCATCTACTTGGCCAAGATAGCTACTAACAACGGAGAACATGCAAGATCACAAATAACATAGACATGATAGAATCAATAATCAATCTGAAATAGCATCTCAATATCCATCGGATCCCCGCAAACACAACATGTAAGATTACAAATAGATGATCTTGATCATGAACGGAGCTCACAAGATCTAAACATGATAGCACAAAGGAGGAGAACCAACCATCTAGCTACTACACGGACCCGTAGTCCAGAGATGAACTACTCACGCATCACACCGGAGGCAGGCATGGTGATGAAGAAGGCCTCTAGGGTGATCTCTCCCCTCTGGCATGATGCCGGGAATAGCTTTAGACCCCTCCCGATCTAGGGATGGAGATGACAGCGGCTACAGACTCTTTCATGAAATTTTTGATCGGGTACTTAGGGTTTCGTCCGGGGAGGCTTTTATAGGCGAAGGGGCAAGGTCGGTGGAGTACCAGGGGCCCACACCCCCTGGTGGTGCGCACCCCCAGGTCGCGCCGCCACCAGGTGTGGCCGCCCTAGTGCGCCACTTCGTCTCCCCTCCGGACTTCGTGTTGCTTCGGGTAAAATATTGACTTTGGCTTTTGTCCGGTCCAATTTCGAGAATATTTCCTTACTAGCTTTTCTAAAATCAAAAATAGCAGAAAATAGGCAACTGGCACTGTGGCATCTTGTTAATAGGTTAGTTTCAGAAAATGTGTAAAAAATACTCTAAAGTATGGACAATATATATATATATAACAAGCATGGAACATCAAAAATTATAGATACGTTTACAACGTATCACCCTCGCCGATGATTACTCGCCGGACTCCAACCACACGCTTGTCCTCAACACCCTGCGCGGCCTTGGTCCTCGGTTCGCCTCCGTTGTTATGGTCATCTCTATGACCGAACCCCTATCGTCCTTCCTCCAGACCTGCGGCATGCAGAAAGGTGGCTGAGTCATGGACTCTGGCGCATCCTCGCACATGACCAACGATGACGGTAATCTCAAAATTATCACACCTCTCTCTTCTCCATACTTTGTTACTATCGGCAACAACACCTCTATCCCTATTTCCTCTTCGGGTCACTCGTCTTTTCGTACACCATTTGGGAATGTCTTTAAACTCAACCACGTCCTATTAGTATCAAACATTATTCACAATTTGCTTTCTATTCCCAAATTTACTCGTGATAACTTTTGCTCCATTGAGTTTAATGCTTTTGATATCTCTGTGAAGGACCTGAAGACCCGTCGTGTGATTATTTGCTACAATAGTGATGGAGATCTATATACACTACAACACGGAGCTCGGACGCTGGCTCTTATAAATGTCAAGGCACAATCTTAGTCTCCGCGCTCGCGTTGGCGCGGCAAAAAAAAGCTACCAGGGTTAACTGTGTCGGAGAAAGTTCATCCGTGGAGGATTTTTTGGCGCGGCACAACGTGATCCATCCAACCTAGCGATCCCGCGGCGCGTTAGAGGATGTGCCTCACTATATTACTAAAACCGGTGGAACTTTAGTGTCGTGTAACCGTGAATTTTTTGTTGTATTACACCTTCCAGCATCAGTGAAATTAATAACCTTAACAAGAACTGATTTAGGTTGTTACTAATCCATTATAATTCGACAAATCGAAAATTAATGTAACATTAAGATATAATTACATTTCTGTTACAAGATTTCTTGAGTCCCTCGCTTTTCATTAGATTCCTTTCGAGTTCATTCCAAAAGGAAAAAATTAAAACTAAACTAATTAACGACTCTCCACTTATCCGTAATCCTACTCGCAATAGGGAGCCATCCGTGCACGCCACTCCTAACGCGCCTGCCATCCTCCGGGTCGGATACTGTGATGGGCTGGTTCTCCTCCGCGGCTCACTCCGACGGCCGCTAGACTCCGCGCACCTCACTCCGATGGCCGTAGCGGCGTGACCACTAACCTCCACGCGCCTCACTCTGACGACCACAGCGGCACGTCCACTAGCCTCCGCGGGCCTCACTCCGACGGCCGCAACAGCACGGCCATTAACCTTCGCGCGCCTCACTCCGACGGCCGCAGCGGCGCGGTCACTAGCCTCTGCATGCCTCACTCTGAAGGCCACAACAACACGATTTCTATCCTCCTGGTGCCTCATTCCAATGGCCACCGTGACATGGATCCGAAAGAGACAACATATCCATTAGAGAAAGCACAAGATAAAAGATGGTGGGGAAAAACAAAAAACAAGATCGATTAGATGAATATACCATATGCTGAGAGGAGTCTGACGCGGAGGTTGCGTCAGATATGTCGTAAGTATGCAGCCTGCAGGTCTTGAACTTCCAAGGCATCGCAACATATGAAACGGACATGAATAGTTTGTGAGATTTAAGGTTTGTGAGAGTTTCTAATTAGTGTAGAGAGTGAGAGCGCGGAGACGTATGAATGTAGGTTAGTGGAGTATGGGGACTAAGGGGCCTTGTATTATATAGGAACGAGGGTTGGTGAGATCTAGGATTTATTACTTGGGTTGTAGAACCAGTGCGACCAGCCACATGGGCTGAATTGCACAAAAGGGACATACATAGCAATGCTCAGGTCGGCAGTGGCGGGCTGCACCTTCCATCTACCCAATTAACGACGCTTGCATTGGACGGTATATCGATAGAATGCCACTCTTGCCCAAGTGTGGCATGAAAATTCGCCCCTCTTACGCACCACGTACCACAGCACCAAAATCCGTGGGTACCCTGTGTACCACGGCATCTAATTGGTCGCCGCAAAAAAATGGTGCCATGATAGCTCATCCGTCGCGTGACTATGCTTATGCCGCCCCAAATATCCGTCGAGTATGGGGTATTTTTGTAGTGACACCTTTCCGGACAATGCCTTCATCCGCCGAACTTCCTCCACCGTATAGGTCGCCTTCGCCACCTCCGATCTATGGCACCAACAACTTGGTCACCTAGGTCGTGATGCCATGTCAGTTATTTAGCGTCTAGAGTTTATCAAGTATAATAAAAGTACTCGTTCTTATGTTTATCATGCATATCATTTTGGCAAGCATGTCCGTCTGCCGTTCAGTCAGTCTATTACCGCATCTAGCGCCGCTTTTGATTTAATACATTGTGATGTGTGGACAGCACCCATCATAAGTACCTCTGGTTTCCAATATTATCTTCTTATTATCAATGACAACTCGCATTTTTATTGGTATTTTCCCTTACGCCAAGTCTTGTGATGCTCCCGTTCTATCTAACTTTTTCTCTTATGCATGCACACAATTCGGCGTCAGTATACGTGCTCTCCAAACTGATAACGGGACTGAGTTTCTCAACGCTTCTGTTAATACTCTTCTATCCACCAATGGTACTACTTTAGGCTTATCATGTTTTTACACATCTCAACAAAAGGGCAAAGCTGAGCATGCCATACATACTCTTAACAATACTATGCGCACGTTAATGTTCCAGACACAATTACCCGACACGTTCTGGGTTGAAGCCCTCGCCACGGCCACCTAGCTCCTTAACCGGCGTCCTAGTATTGTTGTCAACTCACTCATCCCGTACACTCGTCTGCACGGTCATGCACCGCCATATGATATCCTTCACGTTTTGGGTGTCATCCTATCCCAACATCGCATCCACCGCCAAACACAAGATTAGCACTCGCTCCATGGCCTGTGTTTTCCTCGGCTATCCGTCAAACCATCGCGGGTATTCAGTGGCGGACCCAAGAAAATTACAAAGCCTGGGCAATCTCTAAACTAAAAGGCCTAAATTGCTGATTATTAGCCAAACAACCATGAAATTAGGCTGCGCGGTGGGCCGGCAGCCCGAGCAATTGCCCGGGCAACACGGATGCTGGATTCGCCCCTGCAGGTATTGCTTCTATGTTCCTATAACTGGGAAGATTCTAATCTCACGTCACGTTTTTCGATGAGGTTGTTTTCCCATTTCAGCTTGCAGCGACATCTACCACGCTGACCACTCCTCCAGCAGTGGATGCTCGGCGTCTGGATTTCTTGTTTGGTTAATCACCCACCTCGACACCGGTTGCAATAGCCGGCTCATCGGCCAGTGCCTCGCCCTCCTGCACGTAGCAGGACGCCACAACCTTGCCACCTTGCCACTCTGCTGCGACACCATGGCAGGCTATCGTGGCCCCTGAGTAGGTTGTCGCTTGTCGTTCCTCTACCGTGGCAGCGACCTCTGTCGTGCCTCCTCCCCCGGTTGCCTCGTGTCGCGCTCCTACCACGTCGACTACCACGGTTGCCTCGGTCCGTGCTCTTGCCACATAGACTACCGAGGCTGTTATGCCCACAACCACGCGCTCTGGACGTCAAGTGTGTCATATGGATCGACTAAACCTCTCCGCCATGGACTCTACCATCAACCCTGTCCCCACCTCGTTCCGTCAAGCGATGTAGGATTCTCATTGGCATGCTACCATGGCAGCAGAGTACCAGGCTCTCGTCGATAACAACACTTGGACTCCTATACCTCGTCCTCAACGCGCAAACATCGTCACCGGCAAGTGGGATCTATCGTAAGAAGTTTCAATCCGATGGCACCCTCGCTCGCTACAAGGCGCCATGTGTCGTTCATGGGTACTATTAGCGTCCGGCTATCGACTACGATGAGATTTTCAGCCGTGTTGTCAAGCCTTCTATGATCTGGCTCGTTCTTCACATTGTTGTCTCCAGCTCTTAGCCAATAAGACAACTTGGTGTCAAGAATGCATTCCTTAACGTCTCGTTAGATGAGGTAGTCTACTATCATCAGCCACCTGGTTTTGTTGATGAGTCTCGTCTGGATCATGTATGTCGTCTCCACAAGTCTTTGTATGGTCTGAAGCAAGCTCCTCATGTGTGGTATCACCGATTTGCTGAATACATCGCTACTTTGGGCTCTGTTGCCTCTGCCAAGGACACATCATTGTTTGTCATACGTTTCGGTCTTGACATGACGTATTTGCTTCTCTACGTGGATGACATCATTATCACTTCTTCTTCAACGAACTTTCTCCAAGATCTAATCAAGCGCCTACACAGTGAGTTCGCTATGACTGACCTTGGGGGACCTCCACTTCTTCCTAGGCATTGAAGTAAGTCGCTCCTCTGCTGGTTTGTTCCTGTCACAGCACCAATATGCCATGGATCTTGTTCAGCGTGCTGATGACAGACGGTCACTCGTCGCCTACCTCGGTCGACACATCTTTGAAGCTCTCCGCCACAGACGACGAGCCTCTAGCAGATGCCACCGACTACAGGAGTCTCACTGGTGCCCTTCAGTACCTTGCACTGACGCGCCCCGACATCTCCTACACGGTTCAGCAGATCTGTATTCACATCCATGCTCCACGCACATCTCACTTGGCTCTTGTGAAGCGTGTTCTACGGTACGTCCGTGGTACACTCGAGTTTTGTCTACAACTCCATGCATCACCATCGACCACACTGACTGCCTACTCTGACGCCGACTGGGTTGGGTGTTCGGACTCCCGCCGCTCCACCTCAGGCTATTGCCTCTACTATGGTGGGAGTCTCATCTCATGGTCTTCGAAGCGACATACTACATTGTCTCGTTCCTCTACTGAAGCCGAGTACCAAGCCATTGCTCATGCTGTTGTTGAATGCTGCTGGCTCCGTTAGCTTCTCTAGAAATTGCACCATCCTCTAAGTATGGCCACACTTGTCTACTGCAACAACGTGTCCGCCATCTACATGTTCTCAAATCTGGTGCAACACAAACGTACCAAGCACAATGAGATAGAGATCCACTTCGTCCGCGAGAAGGTGTCCTTGGAAGAGGTCCGTGTTCTTCATGTTCCTTCATCCCACCAGTTTGCGGATGTTATGACAAAGGGATTGCCAATTTATCTCTTCCTCGACTTTCGGTCGAGTCTCTGTGTCCAAGAACCTCCCGCTGCAAGGGTGTTAGCATGTATATATTGTATATCTCTAGGATTGTACTGTAATTGTACCTAAACCCTCACCGGCCTACTGCCTAATATAAATACCGAAAACCCATGGCCTTTACCACGCGTGGCTTTCCTCCAAACATGTTTACAGTTTCAATAAGTGCTCTTTGTCTCTTCTTTCAAAGACAAGAATTCCTCGTAGAGGTGGTGTTGAAAATTTAAATTTCTCTAGATAAGGTCTTTTTATCATGTTTCGCCGAATTGATTTTGGATGTTGTATGATGGTTGTCACGAGAAGGATTGTTCCTGCAATATATGTCCTGACAGTTATGTACTCAACAATGGCGATTCGTATTCTCGCTCCCAGTGATATCGCCTAGGTTGTTAGTTCCTTTGTCTCTAAAATACTAGTGTTGCTACTCTTGCCGATGGTGGTTAATCATTTTAATGATTGTGCCACACGCGTAGCCTTGGCATCACGTCTCAAAATCAAAATTATGGAAGACCCCGTTATTGGTACTCACAGATTTGTAGTTTTCTATCTGGAGTTTTTCTGCGGCTGTTTTCATGGAAGTACAGTACAAGACTGTGATTTGCTAATTTATTTTTTTAATCGCCTCACATCCAGGGGTGTGACCATTGGATCAACAACCAAACAACATAATTAGATCGCTTTCCTCTCATTTATATATTCTTACTATCTTATTGTTGTCATACCCGTCTCTTTGCTGCTTTTGCTTCGGTGTTCCCTCCTACTTTTCAAACCTGGACAACAAAAACTCGATACCGATTTATTTGGATGACCGTATGAACCCACCGGAAACTCGTATAGTTCTCTTTGATATATACTCACCATACACGTATACTCACGTTCCCGCGGGAGGCGGAAATCAGGATGTATATAGCACCAACAATAAAATTTCAATACATAGCATGCAAAGATGTAGATCGAATAACGGGAGTTGGTATCAGCCGGTAAGAACATGGAGTATACCCATCTCAACCGAGTACACCTATACAGAGGTATACATAGCCTGGATATAGCTTTCGACCGGTCAAAATAAAATTGGCCCATTCAACCTATGCACTTTGGCCTCACCTTCATTTCTACCGCTTGCGACGCCCCACCGACGCTTCTATATTTACAATCACGGTATCATGCCATCGTGTGCGATGCAATCGTAGCTTTGGCCTAACCTCTTCGTCGATGTCATTGTTACTCCCTCCGTCTCGAAATAAATGTCGGAGGTTTATTAAAATTTAGATTATTCTATATACTAAATAGTGTCTAGATTCATTTAAATTTTGAGACATCTATTTTGAGACGGAGGGAGTATGCGCTCTATTTCCTCTACAACTCCGTAGCTACTCGTTGTCTTGTTGACATAGAGTCGTCCATTCTTTGCACTCGTGTAGTTTTTCGCACCATGTGAAGTATAAGAGAGCTGAGAAAGAAAGAGTGGAAAATAAACATACCATTTTGGTAACAAGACAGAGGAGTGCTTTCAAACTAAAAAACCAATTCAATTACCCCACCTTCGTGAGTGGTGTGGACTGTGACCAACATGACAATCAACTATTCATATAATATATTACTTCAAATCCTTCTCTGTACCATGTTACAATGCAAATTTAGGAGGTGGCGGGTGTATTTGCACCCATTGTAAAAAAACATATTTCGAAATATCAAAAAATTCGAAAAAATGTCTATATATATTCAAATATTTTATGTTTGTTCACAAGTTTTTGGGATGGAAGAACATTCTACGTATCATGTGAAAAAGACAAAATATATCATGTGAATAGTCCTATTTACGTGATAGTTTTTATCTTTTTTATACATGATACATAAAATATTCTTTCATCCCAAAAACTTGTGTTCGAATATACATGTAGATATTTATTTTCAAAAAATTTGACATTTCAAAATATGTTTTCTTATAGTGGGTGCAAATGCACGCGTGAGCCAAAAGTGATTTCCCGCAAATTTACAATTATTCGTTAAATTGGTAGATAGGTTTTATCAAAATGGCTGTGTGACACACATTGGTAAAATCCTGGGTCAGCCACTAATCGATATCGATATGACAACGCTGAAAATATTGTTAGGTAAAGAGCTTGTTTAGGATAGAAAAAAAAACTCTCAGATTCGAATTTAATCCCTCCGATCCATATTAGCTGACTCAAGTTTATCTAGATTTAGACGTATCTAGCACTAAAATATGTCTAGATACTATAAATCTAGACAATCCAAATCAACTAATATGGTCGAAGAGAGTATATCTCTTTCCTGCATATATTATGCATGCGTATGCAATTGGGACGTTTGAGTTTGCATGTGAGGAATCAAGCGGTACATGTATATAGCATCGGCCTAAAGAACAACGGAGGGAAATGTTTCTTCCTTAACATTTCCGTTCTAGAATATAAGTTTCTTTTGCAAGTTAATCTTTGATATTTACTAAACTTATACTTGAGGAAAAAAGTACGTATTTAACACTGAGTCGTGGGGTGGAAGTGGGCCAGTTTTCTCACCGCCGGCCAAGAAGCCCGTGCATTTCTCACCGCTGGCGGGCTGGGCCACTATCCAAACGACTGCCAAAACTCAAGGACGAACCAAATTTTCGGTTTATTCAAAAAAGAAAAACCAAATTTTCGGTAGTGTCAGCTTTGGGTGGTAATCCAAACACACCCTTAGTCCCATTATCACGCTTGGCTGTTGTTGACCTATGGAGGAGACCATAGGTCAAGCAGAGCTATGTTGCACAGTTCCTCTGAAAAACACGAGCAAACACGCCCGCTCATGCGGCAGATTCCCGGACAACCACGAATCCTCTATGCGTAAACTAACCTGTTGTTTTTTATTTTGTTGTTTCCGGGTCGACCAGGTATCAGTGTCCGTCCGTGGGCGGAACGACGGCATCGACTTCCTCCTTTTATACCGATCGATATATAGAGCTGCTGCACCAGGTACGTACGCCATCCAGCAGAACTACGTGCGCCCTGATCAACGAAGAAGGACCGATCAGAAAGCCTCTTCCAGATCCAGCATGGCGGACAGATGCCAAGCCTTACTGACCACGGTCGCCGTCGTGACGGCCATCGCGTTTTTTGGCTCGATAATTTCGGCGATCGTCGCGGATATTCGCAACCTGAGCCCCGAGTACTCCATGGCCATCACGGGCGTCGCCGGGCTGGACCTGCACCACCCGACGCTATCCCCGGTGTTCAACCTCACCCTTCGCATCAGCAACATCGGGGATAGGCATTGGGCATGCGTCCCGGGGCTCTCGACGGCGTCGGTGTCCTACGGGGACGCGTTCCTCGGCAAGGGCTCTGTGGGGTCGTTCTGCGCGGAGCCAAACAGGGAGCGCGAGGGTCAGGCTAGGGCGTGGGGGCAGGACGTGGTGGTGCCCCGCTTCCTCCGGGACCAGCTGGCCGGCGAGCTTCGACGAGGCGGTGGACGTAGCGCTGAAGATGCCGATCGGGTGCAACGCGATGTCCACATGCAATGACACTGGTGGATCCATAGGTGGATTGTGAAAAGAGCACACATGCAATGACACTGGTGGATCCATAAGTGGTATGTGAAAAGAACAGTCATGCAATGACTCCAGTTGTTGTTAGTGAAAAGAACATACATGCAATGACACTGGTAGATCCATGTGTGGTCTCTAAAGAGAACATACATTTCAATGACACTGGTGGATCCATATGTGGCATGTGAAAAGAACACACATCCAATGACTCTGGTTGTTGTTAGTGAAAAGAGCACACATGCAATGACACTGGTGGTTCCATATGTGGTATGTGAAAAGAACACACATGCAATGACTCCAGTTGTTGTTAGTTAAAAGAACATACATGCAATGACACTGCTGGATCCATGTGTGGTCTCTGAAGAGAACACATATTTCAATGACACTAGTGGATCCTTATGTGGCATATGAAAAGAACACACATGCAATGACTCTGGTTGTTGTTACTAAAAAGAACACACATGCAGTGACACTGGTGGATCCATTGGTGGTATGTGAAAAGAACACACATTTCAATGACTCTGGTTGTTTTTGGTAAAAATAACACACATGCAATAACACTAGTGGATCCATGTGTGGATTGTGAAAAGAACACACATGCAATGACACTGGTGTATCCATATGTGGTCTCTGAAGAGAACACACATTTCAATGACACTGGTGGATCCATATGTGGCATGTGAAAAGAACACGCATGCAATGACTCTTGTTGTTGTTAGTAAAAAGAGCACACATGCAATGACACTGTTGTTAGTAAAAAGAACACACATGCAATGACTCCAGTTGTTGTTAGTGAAAAGAACACACATACAATGACACTGGTGGATCCATAGGTGGATTGTTGAAAGACACACATGCAATGACACTGGTGGATCCATATGTGGTATGTGAAAAGAACACACATGCAATGACTCCAGTTGTTGTTAGTGAAGAGAACACACATGCAATGACACTGGTGGATCCATGTGTGATCTCTGAAGAGAACACACATTTCAATGACACCGGTGGATGCATATGTGGCATGTGAAAAGAACACACATCCAATGACTTCGGTTTTTGTTAGTAAAAAGAGCACACATGCAATGACACTGTTGTTAGTAAAAAGAACACACAGGCAATGACTCCAGTTGTTGTTAGTGAAAAGAACACACATGCAATAACACTGGTGGATCCATAGGTGGATTTTGAAAAGAACACAAATGCAATGACACTGGTGGATCCATATGTGGTATGTGAAAAGAACAGTCATGAAATGACTCAGTTGTTGTTAGTGAAAAGAACACACATGCAATGACACTGGTGGATCCATATGTGGTATGTGAAAAGAACAGTCATGAAATGACTCCAGTTGTCGTTAGTAAAAAGAACACGCATGCAATGACACTGGTGGATCCATAGGTGGATTGTGAAAAGAGCACACATGCAATGTCACTGGTGGATCCATATGTGGTATGTGAAAAGAACATACATGCAATGACTCCAGTCGTTGTTAGTGAAAAGAACATACATGCAATGACACTCGTGGATCCATGTGTGGTCTCTCGAGAGAACACACGTTTCAATGACACTGGTGGATCCATATGTGGCCTCTGAAGAGAACACACATTTCAACGACACTGGTGGATCCATATGTGGCATGTGAAAAGAACACACATCCAATGACTCTGGTTGTTATTAGTGAAAAGAGCACACATGCAATGACACTGGTGGTTCCATATGTGGTATGTGAAAAGAACACACATGCAATGACTCCAGTCGTTGTTAGTGAAAAGAACATACATGCAATGACACTGGTGGATCCTTATGTGGCATGTGAAAATAACACACATGCAATGACTCTGGTTGTTGTTACTAAAAAGAACACACATGCAATGATACTAGTGGATCCATAGGTGGTATGTGAAAAGAACACACATTTCGATGACTCTGGTTTTTTTAGTAAAAAGAACACACATGCAATGACACTAGTGGATCCATGTGTGGATTGTGAAAAGAACACACATGCAATGACACTGGTGGATCCATATGTGGTCTCTGAAGAGATCACACATTTCAATGACACTAGTGGATCCATATGTGGCATGTGAAAAGAACACGCATGCAATGACTCTGGTTTTTGTTAGTAAAAAGAGCACACATGCAATGACATTGTTGTTACTAAAAAGAACACACATGCAATGACTCAAGTTGTTGTTAGTGAAAAGAACACACATGCAATGACACTGGTGGATCCATAGGTGGATTGTTGAAAGAACACACATGCAATGACACTGGTGGATCCATATGTGGTATGTGAAAAGAACACACATGCAATGACTCCAGTTGTTGTTAGTGAAAAGAACATACTTGCAATGACACTGGTGGATCTATGTATGGTCTCTGAAGAGAACACACATTTCAATGACACTGGTGAATCCATATGTGGCATGTGAAAAGAACACACATCCAATGACTCTGGTTTTTGTTAGTAAAAAGAGCACACATGCAATGACATTGTTGTTAGTAAAAATAACACACAGGCAATGACTCTAGTTGTTGTTAGTGAAAAGAACACACATGCAATAACACTGGTGGATCCATAGGTGGATTGTGAAAAGAACACACATGCAATGTCACTGGTGGATCCATATGTGGTATGTGATAAGAATAGTCATAAAATGGCTCAGTTGTTGTAAGTGAAAAGAACACACATGCAATGACACTGGTGGATCCATATGTGGAAAAGAACAATCATGAAATTACTCTAGTTGTTGTTAGTAAAAAGAACACACATGCAATGACACTGGTGGATCCATAGGTGGATTATGAAAAGAGCACACATGCAATGTCACCGGTGGATCCATATGTGGTATGTGAAAAGAACACACATGCAATGACTCCAATTGTCGTTAGTGAAAAGAACATACATGCAATGACACTGGTGGATCCATGTGTGGTCGCTCGAGAGAACACACATTTCAATGACACTCGTGGATCCATATGTGGCTTGTGAAAATAACACACATGCAATGACACTGGTGGATCCATAGGTGGTATGTGAAAAGAACACACATTTCAATGACACTGGTGGATCCATATGTTATATCTGAAAAGAACAGTCATGAAATGACTTAGTTGTTGTTAGTGAAAAGAGCACACATGCAATGACACTGGTGGATCCATAGGTGGATTGTGAAAAGAGCACACATGCAATGACACTGGTGGATCCATATGTGGCATGTGAAAAGAACAGTCATGCGATGACTCTAGTTGTTGTTAGCGAAAAGAACATACATGCAATGACACTGGTGGATCCATGTGTGGTCTCTAAAGAGAACACACATTTCAATGACACTGGTGGATCCATATGTGGTATGTGAAAAGAATACACATGCAATGGCACTAGTGGATCCATGTGTGGTCTCTGAAGAGAACACACATTTGAATGACACTGGTGGATCCATATGTGGTCTGTGAAAAGAACAGTCATGAAATGACACAGTTGTTTGTTAGTAAAAAGAACACACATGCAATGACACTGGTGGATCCATATGTGGTATGTGAAAAGAACAGTCATGAAATGACTCTAGTTGTTGGTAGCAAAAAGAATACACATGAAATGACACTGGTGGATCCATAGATGGATTCTGAAAAGAGCACACATGCAATGCCATTGGTGGATCCGTATGTGGTATGTGAAAAGAACACACATGCAATGTCCAGTTGTTATTAGTGAAAAGAACATACATGCAATGACACTGGTAGATCCATGTGTGGTCTCTCACGAGAACAAACATTTCAATGACACTGGTGGATCCATATGTGGCATGTGAAAAGAACACACGTGCAATGACTCTGGTTGTTACTAAAAAGAACACACATGCAATGACACTGGTGGATCCATAGGTGGTATGTGAAAAGAACACACATTTCAATGACTAGTAAAAAGAACACACATGCAATGACACTGGTGGATCCATAGGTGGTCTCTGAAAAGATCACACATGCAATGACACTGGTGGATCCATATGTGGTATGTGAAAAGAACACACATGCAATGACTCCAGTTGTTGTTGGTGAAAAGAACACACATGCAATGATACTGGTGGATCCATAGGTGGAATGTGAAAAGAACACACATGCAATGACACTGGTGATCCATATGTGGTATGTGAAAAGAACACACATGCAATGACTCTAGTTGTTGTTAGTGAAAAGAACATTCATGCAATGACACTGGTGGATCCATGTGTGGTCTTTGAAGAGAACACACATTTCAATGACACTGGTGGATCCATATGTGGCATGTGAAAAGAACACACGTCGAATGATTATGTTGTTCTTAGTGAAAAGAGCACACATGGAATGACACTGGTGGATCGATATGTGGTGTGTGAAAAGAACACACATGCAATGACTCCAGTTGTTGTTAGTGAAAAAAACATACATGCAATGACACTGGTGGATCCGTGTGTGGTCTCTGAAGAGAACACACATTTCAATGACACTAGTGCATCCATATGTGGCATGTGAAAAGAACATACATGCAATGACTCTGGTTGTTGTTACTAAAAAGAAGATACATGCAATGATACTGGTGGATCCATAGGTGGTATGTGAAAAGAACACACATTTCAATGACTCTGGTTTTTTTAGTAAAAAGATCACACATGCAATGACACTAGTGGATCCATGTGTGGATTGTGAAATAAACACACATGCAATGACACTGGTGGATCCATATGTGGTCTCTGAAGAGAACACACATTTCAATGACACAGGTGGATCCATATGTGGCATGTGAAAAGAACACGCATGCAATGACTCTGGTTGTTGTTAGTAAATAGAGCACACATGCAATGAAACTGTTGTTAGTAGAAATAACACACATGCAATGAATCAAGTTGTTGTTAGTGAAAAGAACACACATGCAATGACACTGGTGGATCCATAGGTGGACTGTTGAAAGAACACACATGCGATGACACTGGTGGATCCATATGTGGTATGTGAAAAGAACACACATGCAATGACTCTAGTTGTTGTTAGTGAAAATAACATACATGCAATGACACTGGTGGATCCATGTGTGGTCTCTGAAGAGAACACACATTTCAATGACACTGGTGGATCTATATGTGGCATGTGAAAAGAACACGCATGCAATGACTCTGGTTGTTGTTAGTAACAAGAGCACACATGCAATGACACTGTTGTTAGTGTCGTCGGATTGATGACAAGTACGCCATGAGGGGGTCCTCGAGGCGTGCAGAAGAGAGGGGTGTGAGGCGTACGGTGTTCCGAGATGGTGAGCGCACAAGTTTACCTAGGTTCGAATCCGCTGGCTTTGGACGGACCCTACTCCTGCTATCAATCCAGTAATACGGCAAAGTCGGAATATGGGTTACAAGGGTTTCGCCTATGCGAGTTGAGATTGTAGACTATTGGTCGTGCCCTAAAGGCTCTCCCTAGGACGGCTTATATAGATATCAGGCCTAGGGTTTACAGGAGAAATCAATCCGGCTATGACTAAGAGTTGGTTACAGAGTACATCTTGAACTACAAGTAACATTATGGGCCTAAGTCGGTAAGTCTTCTCGGCCTTCCCATAGCCGGATGGGATTCCGTCTTCTCTCTCTAACTAGGCCGACCGTGAAGCAAAGCTCTAACCCGAAGTGGGCCACCCTGGTCAGTGAGGAACATTGAGGATACCCGGAAAGTATATCCCCAACAGTAGCCCCCGGAGGCCTCCAAGATCCAAAGTCGGATTTTATCATCATCTAGCTTGATCTTCGGCTTGCAGAATCTTGAAGGGTTCCTGAAACTTTATAACAAAAAGTACGATCCGGGTCTTCAAAAGTAAGTTGGACCTTTCAATTAGTTAGTCGGATTTTCCATTTCGCTTTTAAACCAAGCCGGAAACTTGGTCTCTAACGCCAGCTGACACAAGCATGGTCCAGTTACGTCATCTGACAGACGTTCCGTCAGCACGACCGTTGGTGGGTCCGCAGTTCGCGGAACTGAGGCGCCGTTTCAATGCGTGCGTGGAGATCGAGGCGACGCAATCATCGCGCGGTTACACTATAGCATTTGCACGAATTTTGGCGCAGGTAGGTAGATATAAGGGGTCTAGATTTTTTCTTCTCCGCTCCACCTGCCTTTCGCCGTTCCTTTCTTCCCAAATCTCCAGCGCGCCTAGAGCCCTTTCGTTTTCCTCCCACAGAGCTCCTAGCGCCGCCACTTTAGGGTCACCCCTTTCCACCGGAGAGAAATGGCTTCATCCTCTTCTTCCTCTCTGGCGGCGGCGGCAGCGTCGGCAGAAGCAGCTGCAGAAAAAGAAAGTTTCTGGGAATCTGGATCCCTTGCGCCCTCGACGAGGCGGCCCTCAAGAACGTGGAGAAGGAGGGGCTTCTCGCCGCCGGTGACTGGCGGAGCGGTTCCGGCGAAACCATCCCCAATCCGTGCGAGGGCGAGCGCGTCCACTTCGGCACCCATCTGGACCGAGGTTTGTCTTTTCCTCCCTCGGAGTTCTTCTCCGAGGTGATTGACCATTATGGAGTTCAACTCCATAATCTTCCTCCCAACTCCCTTCTAGAGATGAGCGCGTTTGATGCGCTTTGCGAGGGCTTTCTCGGCATTAGTCCGAGTTTGCTTCTTTTCCGGTATTACTTCCATGTCCAGAGAAATTCTATTACCGTCGGTGTTCCTTATATCACCGGTACTATTAGTTTTTATGTTAGACGAGACCGGTCCTACCCCAAAACTGCTGCCAGTGACTCGGTCAAACAATGGCCGGCCACCTTTTTCTATCATAGGGATATTCCGGCTCCCGGCAAAGCTACTGCTTTGCCGGCTTTTGTCGACGGAGCCGCCATAGCCCAGCCTTCCTGGGATGAGGCTGCTCCGGCTCTTATGGACGATCTGATCCTCGCTAAGAGGCGGATCGAATATCTTATCAAGCACAAGGGTCTGAGGGGATCCGACTTAGTTCAGTGCTGGGTCGCACGTCAGATCCAGCCACTTCAGTACCACGGGGATAGACTGATGCACTCCATCACGTCTTCCAAAAAAGATTCTCTCCGCATCAGCCCCAAGGTCTACACCAGCCAAGGCTATATAAGCCAGATCAAATGGCTGATTAAAGAGCGGATCGAGAGAAAAATTCCGGAGATCTCTCTGGACATGCACACGGCAGAAAACCCCGTGGTATCGGTAAGCTTCCATCAGTACACCTTTTACGTGTTTCAATCTTTTAAGTCATACATTGCAATGCTGATATGTTTTCTTGTTTTCAGCTCGCCAAACTCCCCGAGTCGGAGCTTGCTCCACTCGAAGGATATCCTCCTGAGTTTTCTCAGGAAGCTGAAGTGGTCCCATTGCTGGACCTTGCGCTCAAGAAGCGGAAAGCTCTGACAGTGGCTGTTGGCACAAAGGAGGTGCCTGTTGTGAAGAGGTAACTTTCATTCACAATTTCCGCCTTTGTACCTTTCTCGAATTTCTTTCTGAGATGTAATATTTCCGACATTACTACATTCTCAGAGCAAAGCCTCTCATCAAGGGTAAGGGGAAGGGGATTCCTGCAAAGCCCCTGTGACAGGCGAAGCTTACCATAGCTTCCCCTGCCACGACTCCTTCGACTCCTGCCCCTCAACCTTCTGCAACACCGGCGATTACTCCTTCTCCGGTTGTTGCAGAAGATCCGGCTCCTCCAACGGCGCCTGTGATCCTTGGATTGCACACTAACGTCACCGTGGGTGCGTCAGCTCAAGATAAGGGTGAACCCTCTTCGGGTAATGATCCCTCGGCTGAAGTCTTCGCCGACAACCTCCTCAGCAACCCCGGACTTGCCAAATTTGGCTTATCTCGGAAGTCCGTAGAGGAGATCCAGCGGCTGGCCAGGCAAGTCCTGGACAAAAGCCATCTATCCCCCGAAGAGGAAGCGCAAGAAGCAGAGGACGTCAAGTTCTCTAACCTTCTCGCCCAAGTCCGCCTTCACGATGAGAGGATCGGGACTGGAGAGCTTCCAACAGCCCCAGTAATTCCTCTTACTCTCGCCGAGAAGGTGGCAGTTGAGGTGAACGCGGGTTTAGACAAACTCACCCGCGAGCAATATGTAAGTCGGAATTCCAACTCTTGTTTTTTACCTTATGTTATATCATATCCTCTAGCCCCCAAGCATGAAGTAGGATATAGAAATTCGAGTTTATGCTTTCATTAGGATGCCAAAGAACGAACTAGTGTAGCCCCCAAGGCTCGTGCTGATATTTAGCAAAAAATATTAGCCCGAGTCTTAAGTAGCTTTCTGACTTTGGGTATTCTGACTTACAGAAAGTATGTTCCTATAACCAGGAATTGTTAAAATATGTCTGTGATAAGCGGAGAGAAATCAAAGCTCTCCGGCTTAAAAATGCTGAGCTCAAGCTAGCCAAGGATGAAGCCGAAGGTAACATTTCGAGATTCAAACCTTGTCTTTTACTTTTCCAATATCGAATTTTTCTGAACTATTGTTCTTTTTGACTTACAGCATTGGTGAAACAATCCATCGCTATGATTGAAGAGGCGGAGAACCTCAAAACCTTAGTGGTGGAGAACAAGGGACTTTGCCAAGAGCTGGATAAGCTTAAGGCTGATCATGAAAGGAGCATAGCCCAAGTTCTCGAGTCCTCCTCCATGGCCACTGAAGAGCGCGATCTCAAGATTGCTGCTCAAGATAAGGTTATCTCGGAGCTAAAAAATGAGGTTGGCAGAGAGAAGGATATCTCCCAGGCGCTCCGGGCTGAACTCCAGAGTCTTCGGGAAGAGAAAGCCAAGATTGACGACGTCATTCTTGGTATGTTCCATCTATCTGATTTATTCTTTCTTCGACTTTCATCAATGTCGGATTTTCATTGACTTGTTTTGTGTGTAGGTCCTCTGAACTTGACAGACTCCTCCTCGTCCGAACCCCGCACTCACCGGCTTACTCAAGTCGGTGATCTCATTCATGACTATCGCCAGTCCCTTGAGGACATTGGCGAATCTCTTAGGATTCCGGACATGCCAAGCATGTCGGACTTCCAAGTGCGGGAGAAGGCCAAGGAGATGCCGCAGCTTGTTCGGGACTGGAACATGTCCTACGCGTGGACCGCTGCGCAGAACGCTCTCACCATGGTCATGGGCCACCATGGAAACATGGAGATATGGCAAGTGACCAGAGGGTACTGCAAAGTAGATGAAGACGGCTAGGAGCAAGACCTTCAAGCTATCATGCACTCCTGCGCCGGATATGGTTGTCACGTAGCTGATCTGACCAGCTACGAGACGCCCTTCTTCACCCGCGTGGATACTCCGCCACCTCCTCCAGAAGATGCCGAAGAAGTTTCCGACGATGAACAGACCATCTCGGATCCGGACATCTCGGTAAGATATCAAGGCGGAGTAGCCAGCGAGCCGGCAGATCCTTCATCTCCTCCCGTATCATAGACCAGAAAACTTATGTATTATTCTGGAAAAAACCTGACACGATTGTAAATATTAAGTACTAAGATTTTTGCTAGTGCCAAGTTTTTTTTATCTATCCAGCACTTTTGTCTTAGATTATTTGTGTGCCTGAAATGTTTGCATAAGAACTTGGAATTTTCCGCCTCTACTTATCGTTTATCTGGCTTTCCGCCTCGTCCCTTTCGTGAGCCGGCTAAACCTTCAGCCGGAAACTTTGCCGAGCAACGGAGCTCAATTGCTAAACCAGTTTAAACTCGGAAACAAAGCCGGCTTCCAGTACCAACAATTCACTACTCGGAAGATACCCGCATCCAGCAATCAGACAAATAACCCAAGTAAAGACTAGAGTTTTT